>PISX010026158.1:0-24922 GCA_004024625.1 Mellivora capensis | reverse complement strand
GGGAATGCAAGTTGGTGCAGCCACTCTGGAGAACAGTGTGGAGATTCCTCAAGAAGTTAAAAATAGAGCTTCCCTATGACCCTGCAATTGTGCTACTGGGTATTTACCCCAAAGATACAGATGTGGTGAAAAGAAGGGCCATCTGTACCCCAATGTTTATAGCAGCAATGGCCATGGTCGCCAAACTGTGGAAAGAACCAAGATGCCCTTTACAGACGAATGGATAAAGAAGATGTGGTCCATATACACTATGGAGTATTATGCCTCCTTTCAGACAGGATGAATACCCGACTTTTGTAGCAACATGGACGGGACTGGAAGAGATTATGCTGAGTGAAATAAGTCAAGCAGAGAGAGTCAATTATCATATGGTTTCACTTATTTGTGGAGCATAACAAATAACACGGAGGACGTGGGGAGATGGAGAGGAGAAGGGAGTTGAGGGAAATTGGGTGGGAGATGAACCATGAGAGACTATGGACTCTGAAAAACAACCTGAGGATTTTGACGGGGCAGGGGTGGGAGGTTGGGGGAGCCAGGTGGTGGGTATTATGGAGGGCAGGCAATTCATGGAGCACTGTGTGTGTTGTAAAACTATGAATTCTGTTATGCTGAAAAGAAATGAAATTAATAAAAAAAATCTGCAGATGCCTTTGGGTAGTATAGACAGTTTAACAATTTAAGTATTTCAATATATGAGTGTGTTCGTGTTTCTGTTTCTAGGAAAATATCTGTTTCATCTTGGTTGTCAAATTTGTTGTAATAAAATTGTTCATAGTAGTTTCTTATAGTCTTTTATATCTCTATGGTGTCTGTCATCACTCTTTCATTTCTGATTTTTTAAAGTTTCTTTACTTAATTATTTTTGATGCTATTGTGAATAGGATGATCTCTGTTTTTTTCACAAGTTCTATATTTATTGCATGCAAAAAAACTGATTTTTGAAAATTTAAATTTATATTCTGAAATTTTATTAAATTTGTTGATTAGTTCTAATAATTTGGGGTGATTTTATATATATATAGAACATCATAACATCTTTTTCATTTCTTATTTGTGTGCCTTTATTTTGTTCTCTTTGTTGAATTTTTGCAGCCATATTAAACAGGGATATTGGTCCTTAGTTTTCTTTTCATAAAGTTCCCTTAACTGGCTTTGATATAAGAAGATGCTGGCCTTATCAAATGAATTTCTTCTGAAATCTGTTTCATTTATTTTTCAATTTTTGGAAGAGTTTGAAAAATATTGGTATTAATCCTTCTTTATACATTAGGTAGGATTGACCATGATAACCATCTGGTCCTGGGCTTTCTGTGTTTTGAGGTTTTTAATTACTGATTCAATATCGTTACTTGTTATTGGTCTTTTAAGACTTTCTATTTCTTCATGATTCAGTCTTGGTACTTTGTACATTTCTATGAATATACCCATTTTTTCCCTAAGTTATCCAATTTGTTGGCTTATTATTGCTAATGGTAGTCACTTTAGATCCATTGTGTTTCAGTAGTATCGTTTGTAACGTTTCATCTTTCATTTCTGGTTTTAACTGAGTCCTCTTTTTCTAATTTAGTCTAATTAATGATTTCTAGGTTTTGTTTATCTTTTAAAAAATAGTTCTGTTTAACTAAGCCTTTCTATTGTTTTTATTTTATTTATTTATGCTCTGATTTTTGTTATTTTCTTTCTTTGGTAATTTGGGATTCATTTTTTTCTTTGTATATAAAGTTATGTTGTTATTTGAGATCTTTCTTTTTCCTTAATGTGTGATTTTATTACTATTAACTTCCTCTGAGAACTGCTTTTAGTAGAATCCCATAGATTTTAGTATATTGTATTTCAATTCTTATTGACCTTCTTCATGTTTAGGAGTGTTTAAACTTTTAGTGTAATTAGCTTAATTAAATCTTAATTGATTACATTTAGTTTTTATATTGTGAATTTTCCAGTTTTCCTTCCACTATTAATTTCTGGTTTCATATATTTGTGTTTGGAAATATAATTGGTACAAAATCAAACTTCTGAAATTTGGTAAGTCTTGTTCTTTGACCTAAATCTGATCTATTCTGAAGAATGTTCTGAGTGCCAAGCATTCTGCTGTTGTTTGGTTAAATATTCTGTATATGTCTCTTAGGTCTATTTGGCCTAAAGTACAGTACAAGTTCAGCATTTCCTTATTGATTTTCCATCTGGATGATCTATCCATTGTTAAAAGTGGTATTAAAGTAACCCACTATTATTGTATTGCCAACTCTTTTTCCTTTTATATTTGTTTTTATTTGCTTAATATATTTATGTGCTCTGATGTTGGGTGTATACGTATTTGTTATGTTATCATTACATAATGATCTTTTTAATTTTTTTTGCTATTGTATTTTGACTTAAAGCTTATTTTTTTTCATTATATGTAGAGCTACCTTGCTCGTTTTTGGCTTTCACGTCCACTGACTATGTTTTCCTAACTCTTTGCTTTGTGCTTTTATGAATTTTCTAAAATTGAAGTAAGTCTTTTGTAGGTAACATATAGTTGGATCTGGTTTGTTTGTTTGTTTGTTTGTTTGTTTAAATCCATCAAGCCATTTTATGTCTTTTGATTGGAGAGTTTGACCCATTTACATTTATAATAATTATTGACAAGTAAAGACTGACAAATGCCATGTTATTGATTTGGGCCAATTTGTAGTTCTCTCTTCCTTCTCCTCTTTAGATGTCTTCCTGTACATTGATAATTATTTGTAGTGTTATGGTTTGATTCTCTTCTCTTTGTATTTTATTAATCTATGATAGCTTTTTGCTTTGTAGTTATCATGATGTTTACATAAAACATCTTAGAGATATAATTGCTAACTTACACTGATAATTTTAATCTCATATAAAAATTTTAACCTTTTACTCCCCTCCTTTTATGTTTTTGATGTAACAATGTATTTCTTTTTATATTATATATTAACAAACTATTGTTGCTATACTTATTTTTAATATTTTTGTCTTTTAATTTTTATACTAGAGTTATGTGACTGACAATTCCAAATATTACAATATTAGTGTATCTAAATCTGACCCCATACTTACTTTATTAATGTGGTATATATTTCCATATGTTTTTACATTAATAATTAATGTCTTTTCATTTCATCTTGAAGGACTACTTTCAGCATTTCTTCTAAGGAAAGTCTAGTTGTGATGAACTACCTTGGCTTTACTTTGTCTTGAAGTCTTTGTCTCTCAGATCTGAAGAAAACTTTGTTGAGTAATGTATTCTTTGTTTGCAGTTTTTTGTTTGTTTGTTTCTTTCTTTCTTTTCCCCCTCTCAGTACTTTGACTGTATCATTCCACTCTTTCCTGACCTGTAAGATTTCTCCTGGGAAAACCACTGACATCCATATGGGAGTTCCATTGTATATGACAAGTCATTTATTTTTCTTGTTGTATTTAAGATTATCTGTCTTTAATTTATGACAGTTTTATAATAATGAGTGGGATAAAATCTCTTTAAGGTGAATTTTTTTTTGTGACATATAAGCTTCATGAACTTGGATATCCAAATCTCTCCCCATATTTGGGGAGTTCTCAGTCATTATTTAGTCAAATGACCTTTCTGTCTCCTTCTTTCTCACTTTCCTTTATTGAATTCTAATAATTCACAAATTTTGTCATTTTATAGTATCCCATAGATCAAAGAGGCTTTTTATTCCTCTTCTCTTTTTTTGGCTCATCTGATTTGATAATTTTAATTTATCTGTCTTTAAGCTAGGTATTCTTTTTCCTGCTTGGTCAAGTCTGAACTGGAAGTTCTCATAAGCAGTTTCAAAACTCTTAAGTTCAGTCATTGTATTTTTTAGCTCCAAAACTTGTTTGTTTATATGTTTTGTATTTCTTTGTTGAACTTATATTTTGTTGTTCTTATACTGTCTTTCCATATCTAAATCTTTTGTGCCTTCTCTTGTATCTTTCTGGGCATTTTTAAAACAATTATTTTGAATTCTTTGTCACATAATTCCTACACTTTTTTTTCTTTCAGGTCAGTTGCTGGAGGTTTACTGTATTCCTTTGATGGAGTCATTGTTCCCAATTCTTTATGATCCCTGTCACCTTGTTATAGGTTTCTGTGTATTTCATGAAACAATCAACTCTCCCAGACTTTATAGACTGGCTTTGGTAAGAAAAAAACTTTCACCTACAGGCAGAAGCATGCTGGACTACAAGTCTAGTGGTGCCAAATGCCAAGTTCAGTGTTGTATGGTAGCACGGGGTCCAGAAGTCCATACTGTCTCCTTTGGCTTGGGCTACCTGTGTCTATAGCATCAACAACTGTATGGTCCTTATTGAGCACGTTAGGGAATCTACAGTGACTTCAAAGGCTACTGGGATCCTCACCCATACCCCCAGATCCAGTAGCAAGGAGGCCAGAGTTAGTGGTATATGCACAGTCAGCTGCATGGGCTGGCTACAGATGTTTGTGTATTGGCAAGTGCCAGCTGCTGACACACATGTAGTGGTGGGGTCCAGGGCAGGCAACAAGGTCTAGGCTCAACTGCAGGAACACTAGCCCTGCCTGTCAGCATGTACTACTGTGACTACCGAGTCTTACCATCAGAATATGTCAGTGATGGCTGATGTTGGAGTTTGGACTAGAGGTGTACAGCTGGAGGTGCTAGCTGTAGATGAGCATAGTAATGTAAGCCAGCAGCAGAAGGTGGTCTGATCTGGGCCCATAAATAGCTATGAGGATCTTGGCTATTGGTGTGCTCTCCTGAAGCTGCACAGTCTCTCCCTGGATGTGTGCTCATAGTGGAGACTGGTGAAGAGTATCGGGCCATCAGCTGGAGGGATTAGCTTCAAGTGCACATACAGCAGTAGAGGTCAGCTGCAGAGCTCTAAGCTGATGTTTTGGACTTTCACAGCCACACGGGCATAGGCTGGCATCTGGTACAGTTTCAGGCTCTGCTAAGGGGTGGGGTAAGATAGAAGAGAGGACTCAGGTGACTGACATCAGTGAACACAAATATCAGTGAAATCTGCAGAGGATTTGCAGTAGCTGTGCTGTCTATTAGCTCCTTCTTCAGTGGTGAAATCTATTGATTTTGTATGGATCATGTCACTGTGATCTGTAATTGCTCCTGCTGTGTGGCTGCTATTTGTAACTCCTGTTTTTCTTCCTTGTTTTTAGCCACCTCTGCACATCTCAGCTTTGCTGTTTCTGGTGGGATGAAATTGAAGTGGAACCTTCACACAGTGCCTTTAACTGCTGGGGAAGCTAGTTGCTTGTTCCACCCATTCTTTACCGGTAAAGGGACTTCTTTCTAACTGGAGAGTTCCCCTTGGCACCAAGCAATACCAGCTTGGAATTGGGATAGTGCAGGAAATAAACAAACAGCTGTCTTTCTTCTTAAAAAAAAAAAAACTTCAAAAGTTACCATTTGATTTATTCATGTTGTTTGTCTCCTTACTTTACTTATGTGATGGTATTTCATTAGTTCATTTCTAAAAATAATTTGAGGCCTCAGATGGTGTTATATTATTATGGAAGAAGATTTACATTTTTATATACCAAATAATATGGGTACACCTCAATCCAATTTGGGGGCTTGAGATTGCTAAATCTGATCTTAAAAATCCCAACTTCCTTTTAGTTCATCTTTATTGCTAGGGGGCACTTCATTGGTATTCCAACACAAACTGAATGAAGTTTATCATGGCCTTATATTCGGTGACTATAAAAATAACTTCTACAAGATGCTTCTTCAAAATGAAGAAATAATCCTAGAAAAAAGGAGGCCCAAATTCTGTGCTTACTTCCTGGACCTCCATCTCCTCTAAGACTTTTGCCTGGTAGTTATTTTCTGTTTTAGTTAGTTATTTACTCTTCAATGTATTTGAATAGTCTTTAAATGTGGTTTCCTTAGTTTTTGTAATTGTCCTTAGTGAGGGAATTTGTTCACATAGCTTAGTGCACCATTGCTGTATTAATCTCCAAGATGAATATCTAAACTTTCAGGTATGTGTGCATAATAAAAAGTATTGAAGATATATCTGAAAACCAACTCCTTGCTGTTTTATTCAGGAATCAATAGTGGTTAATTATTCCCTTCTATCTTTAGAACAAAATGTCCCAAATCTTATGTGGACAGCTTGAATATATATTTCCCCATTGCTTTTTTTAAGATTGTTTTTATTTACTTGAGAGAGAGAGAGCAGGAGAGGGGTAAGGGGCACAGGGAGAGGAAGAAGGACAATCAGACTGCCCATGGAGTGTGGGCCCTGATGTAGGCTCAATCCTAGGACTCTGAGATCATGACCTGAGCCAAAGTCAGACTTTTAACCAACTGAGCCACCCAGGTACCACTCCCCATTTCTTTTCTTTTTATAAGATTTTATTTATTTGGGGTGCCTGGGTGGCTCAGTGTGTTAAAGCCTCTGCCTTCAACTCAGGTCATGATCTCAGGGTTCTGGGATTGAGCCCTGCATTGGGCTCTCTGCTTGGCAGGGAGCCTGCTTCCCTTCCTCTCTCTCTGCCTGCCTCTCTGCCTACTTGTGATCTCTGTCTGTCAAATAAATAAATACAATCTTTAATTTTTTTTATTTATTTGATAGACAGAGATCACAAGCAGGCAAAGAGGCAGGTAGAGAGAGAGAGGGAAGCAGGCTCCCTTCTGAGTGGAGAGCTTGATGTGGGGCTCGATCCCAGGACCCTGAGATCATGACCTGAGCTGAAGGCAGAGGCTTTAACCCACTGAGCCACCCAGGTGCCCCATCTCCATTACTTTTCAACTACTAAAGCCGAGAAGTGATGTGTGAAATTTGTTTTTTGTTTTTTTGTTTTCTTTTGGGGGAGGTTTGTTTGTGTTTGTTTTAATTTAAATACAGTTGAGGGGCATCTGGGTGACTCAGTCAGTTAAGTGTCTGTTTTTTTTGTCTCAGGTCATAATTCCAGGGTCCTGGGATTGAATCCTTAATTGTGCTTTTTACTCAGGACCCTGCTTCTCCCTCTCCCTCTCCCTGCTGCTCCCCCTGTTTGTGCACTCTCCATCACCCTCTCTCTCACTGTCAATTAAATAACCAAAATATAAAAAAGAAAGAAAAAAAAGGAAGACAGTTGACATGAAATGTTATGTTAGTTTCAGGTGTACAGCATAGAAATTCAACAACTTATACATAACTCCATGTTCTAAGTCATTTCTTTTACCTGCTAAATTTCATTATGACAGAAGATCATTGGGTGAAACTATCTCTTGCAAAATTTCATAAGAAACTGTGTTCTAACAGGCTTGATGACTGTATGCAGCATGCTGTTGATGTATTTTGGCTGCTTCTTGATGCCCTCACCAAAGTCTTCAAGGAAGACAAAGCTGAGCTTTGAAGAAATGTCTCTGAGAAAGTGGCTTGTCAGTAGAGAGAATGTGACTTCAAGCCATTATGTGGCAGTTCCTGTCAAGAACCCCCAGCTAAACAATGTGACTGTCACTGTGGCATAAATCAGATAAGATATGTGAATTCCCACCCAAGCCTATGGTTTCAAATGGCTTAAAGACAACCACCATTAACTGAGAAAGAAAGAGGTGGAAGAACACAGAATGCATTAAACCAACACTAAAGTTTTAAAAGTAGAAACTATATATAGAGGAGCTTTCCTTGCCTGGAGATGAAAATATACTGGATACACAATTTTTGAGATAATTAATTTCTGAAACAGTTCCAAATCTGGCCTTGGGACTCTATAACTCTAAAATTCACTTCTAGAAAACTGCCCATGAATGGTAAGAAGTCCTCCAAAAGGGTCTTATGTCCAATTTCCATCCCAACTAAGGTGTGAAGAATAAAAATAACTTCTAGGAGGAAAAATGTGGTGTGGCAAATGGACATTTGATGGAACATACTCCACTGCTGAAGCAGCAAGTGTTTGTAATTCCTGAAAATGGTGATCCTGTGGTAAGTGGATGGGGGTTTGTGTTATGTTCTTTGCAGAAGAACTGGGACAAAGGTACTCAAGGGTACTCATGGATATCTGAGTGTTCAAAAATGTGAAATGGTTACAATATCCACAACAGAACTCTTGATTTCCCCGAGCCCCTGGATGTCCTTGCAGCCATAAGCACAGGGTTGTGGGTTTTTTTTTAATTTAAAATTGCTTAGGTTTCCAAGATTAATTCTTTATGCACCACACCCAGTGCTCTATGCAATATGTGCCATCTTTAATACCAGGCTCATCCATACCCCCACCTTCCTCCCTTCCAAAACCCCCAGTTTGTTTCTCAGAGTCCACAGTCTCTTATGGTTCATCTTCCCCTCTGATTTCCCCCAATTCACTTTTTCCTTTCCTTCTTCTAATGTCCTCCATGTTATTCCTTATGTTCCATAAGTAAGTGAAACCATATGATAATTGACTCCCTCTGCTTGACTTATTTCACTCACTATAATCTCCTCCAGTCCTGTCTATGTTGATACAAAAGTTGGATATTCTGATGGAGGCATAATATTCCACTGTATATATGAACAATATCTTCTTTATCCATTCATCTGTTGAAGGGCATCTGGCTTATTCCACAGTTTGGCAATTGTGGCCATTGCTGCTATGAACATTGGGGTACATATGGCCCTTCTTTTCACTGCATCTGTATCTTTGGAGTAAATATCTAGTAGTGTAATTGCTGGGTCTTAGTGTAGCTCTATTTTTAATATCTTAAGGAATATCCACCCTTTATTATGTGATTATCTGTTTCTTTGGGTGTTGAGTTTGAGGTGTTCTTTATAGATCTTGGGTATCAGCCCTTTGTTTATAGTGTCATTTGTGATTATCTTCTCCCATTCTGTGGGTTGCCTCTTTGTTTTGTTGACTGTTTCCTTTGCTGTGCAGAAGCTTTTGATCTTGATGAAGTCCCAAAGTTTATTTTCACATTTGTTTCCTTTGCCTTTGGAGACCTGTCTTGAAATAAGTTGCTGTGGCTGAAGTTGAAGAGGTTACTTATTATATTCTCCTCTAGGATTTTGGCAGATTCCTGCCTCTACCAAACATTTAAAGAAGAAATAATACTTATTCTCCTGAAGCTGTTTCAAAAAATAGAAACAGAAGGAAAACTTCTAGACTGTTTCTATGAAGCCAGAATCACCCAGATCCCCAAACCAGGCAAAGACCCCATCAAAAAGGAGAATTTCAGACCAATGTCCCTGATGAATATGGATGCCAAGATTCTCAACAAGATCTTATCTAATAGCATCCAACAGCACATTAAAAAGATTATCCTCCAGGACCAGGTGAGATTTAGATCTCTGGGATGCAAGAGTGGTTCAACATTCTCAAATCAATCAATGTGATAGAACAAATCAATAAGAGAAGAGAGAAGAACCACATAGTCCTCTCAATTGATGCAGTAAAAGCATTTGACAAAATGCAGCATCTGTTCCTGATTAAAACTCTTCAAAATTTAGGGATAGAGGGAACATTTCTTAACTTCGTAAAACCTATCTATGAAAAACCCACAGTGAATATCGTTCTCCATGGAGAAAAACTGACAGCCTTCCCATTGGAATCAGAACATGACAAGAATGCCCACTCTCGCTACTATTGCTCAACATAGTACTAGAAGTCCTAGCAAGAGCAATCAGAAAGCAAAAAGAAATAAAATGTATTCAAATTGTCAAAGAACAAGTCAAACTCTCTCTTTTCACAGATGACATGATTCTTTTTATGGAAAACACAAAAGACTCCACCCCCAAACTATTGGATCTCATACAACAATTCAGTAATGTGGCAGGATAAAAAAAATCAATGCATAAAAATCAGTTTATTTCTTATACACTAACAATGAAAATATAGAAAGGGAAATAGAGAATCGATTCCATTTACTGTACTATCAAGAACCATAAGGTACCTTGGAATGAACCTAACCAAAGAGGTAAAGGATCTGTACTCGAGGAACTACAGAACACTCATGAAAGAAATTGAAGAAGACACAAAAAGATGGAAAAGCATTCCAGAATCACAGTTTTGCTCTACTCTGTCCTTTCCTTCCTCTGTTCTGGACTCTCCTGTGGCTGGAATGTTTGAGCCAGCACATGCTTTATGAAAGAATATAAAACCCAGGGATTGTCAGAGATCCACGTGGAATGAGCTTGGTATTCAGCCCTACTGATCCATCACACTTGCCTCAGACCATCTCTGCTGCTACTTCAGAGAAAAATAAATTTCAGCCTTGTATAAGCAGCTCGATTTTGAAGTTAATATTTACAAATCAACATATGCTTCCTGCTTTTGGTTTGGTAATAAATAAAATAGTTAAATTTGAGAACACATAAAATTGCAGCCACTAAATGTGTGTTTTTATTTAGCATCCTCTTCTAAGAAATGTGCAATGAGTATAAACTTCTGCTCTTTCACATGAAAGTATTCTGGTGCCTGGCAGGAAGCTGTTTATATGACTTTTTAGAATGAAGATGGAGATAAAAAGATACCACTTTCTAATATTGAAAATGTCAGCAAAAGCCATTTATATGATTTCAAGAAACTTGTTCAAGTGCTATATCACATCAATAGATTTAGTAGCTCAAAAAGCCTCAAAATAGCACTTTTAGAGCTGAGGAAATTTTTAAAGCTCAAGGTAATCAGTTTTTCTAAAAAGGCTAAAGTGTAGTCTAAGCTGCTCAATCACTGAATTTGATTCATTGTCACCACTTAATGTTTCCTTTGTTTTACTCTTCTAATAAAGAAATTGAGGATGTCTTATAGGAAACATTTAAAAACCACATCCAATTCCTGAAGCAAGTCATAGGAAATGAAATCTATAGCTTAATGTAATCAAATAGGGGGAATAGAGTTAGTTTGCTACTCCATTTCAACCTTGTTGTCTTCTGTTTAGTGTCTGATGAAGCTCTTAAAGTAATTTTTAAAAATAATTTTTACTTCATGTTGAGCTTATAGAAATTACGTGTTGTGAGTGTGTGTGTAGGAAGTCACTAACTTATGTAACCTAATTACAGGAGGGATATCCTATTACCCATCCCCTTTAAAGTAAGCCCTGTCCTAAATTGTACATTTAAATTTTCCTTATTGGGGCACCTGGATGGCTCCATTGGTTAAGCATCCAAGTCTTGATTTCAGCTCAGGTCATAATCTTAGGGTCATGAGATTGACACTGCATCAGGCTCTGTTCTCTATGTGGAGCATGCTTGAGATTCTCTCTCTCCCTTTCTCTGATTCTCCCTCTACTCTCTCAAATAAACAAAATATTTTAAAATGTTTTCATTATATTTTCATATTTTCTTTAAAAATGCTGATGCCCTACATAATATATCGCTTTGCTTCACAGTCATTTTATATAAATCACAGCATACTGCACAAAACAATAACTTCTCTGACTTGCTTTTATTTATATATATATATATATATATATATATATATATATATATATATATAGTCCTGACATATGTATATGTTATTATAATTATATGTCCCTGGATCCATTTCTTTTCACTGCTGAATATTATTCCATGTATGAGTGTATCACTATTTAATTATGACATGTTGGCCAATATTTGGTCTATTTCCATTTATTTCATTTCAAATGGTGAATTTGTACAGTGCTTAATACATCCTGGTAAACGTATTTAAGGGTTTCTCCAGGAAGTAAAATTGATGGCTCATAGAGAGTGCACATTGTTAACACTAACAGATTATAACAGATTATAGGCTGAGCAATTCATACATCCACCAGAAATATATGAGAGTTCCACATATATTTGGCAAAATTTGATATTGTCAGACTTTTCAATTTTGTTTCTAAGCTGGTAGATATTAAAAAACATCCCATTGTGGTTTAGTTTACATTTACTGATGGGGGTTCTGATTATTGGGAAATTGCTTTCTACCTTAAAGTCCTTCCATTTGTTTTGTTTGTTCTTGTCATTTTTTTATTGGTGGTTTTTAAAAAATTAATTTATAGATGTTTATAAGATCATCTGTCAATTCATGGCTCACCATCTCATTTGCTTTCTTATTTATGTGATAGAATGCATAAATCTTTATGTCTTATGCTACTTTAGTTCTTATTTAAGAAATTCCCATGCTCCTATTCCAAGATGAAAGTTATCTTTCTCTATGCAATCTTTGAAATGTTTTTGTATTGCCTTCCATATGTAAGTCTTTTATCCATCTAGCATTGTGCAGACGGTGTAGCATGGAGGGAGGGTATGTCATGTGACATGGGATCTAATTAATTTTTCTACCTAGATAACCAAATGGATCAGCACCTTTTATTAAGAACTTCATCTTGTGGTGCCTGGGTGGCTCAGTTGGTTAAGTGTTTAAGTCTCAATTTTGGGTCAGGTCCTGATCTCAGGGGAATGGGATTGAGCACCATGGGGTGCTCAGTGGGGAGTCTGCTTG
Organism: Mellivora capensis; assembly: GCA_004024625.1. Classification (NCBI taxonomy): domain Eukaryota; kingdom Metazoa; phylum Chordata; class Mammalia; order Carnivora; family Mustelidae; genus Mellivora; species Mellivora capensis. The sequence continues at coordinate 12,546 of PISX010026158.1, read as the reverse complement.
AGATTCTCTCTCTCCCTCTCCCTCTACCCTTTCTCAAATAAATAAATAAATCTTTTAAAAAACTCTATCTTTTCTCCATAATTCTCTCGTAAATCAGGTTTTACTCTGTGGTAGGGTTTGTTCAGTTGGTTCAGTTGTCTATCCTGTGCTAATATCATTCTGTTTAAATTATTCTATTATTTGAGTAAGTCTTGATATCTTATAAGACAAGTTACCCAATATGTTACTCCTCTGGAATTCCTAGACTTTTAGAATCCTGTGTTTTCATATAAATTTTTGAACTAGTTTTTATGGGGTGCCTGGGTGGCTCAGTCATTAAGCGTCTGCCTTTGGCTCAGGTTGGGATCCCAGGGTCCAGGGATCAAGCCCTGCATTGGGCTCCCTGCTCAGAAGGAAACCTGCTTCTTCCTCTCCCACTCCCCTTGCTTGTGTTCCTTCTCTCCCTGTGAATCTTTCTGTTAATAAATAAATAAATAAATAAATAAATTTAGAACTAGTTTTTAAAGGAATGTGTGTATGTGCGCACGTGTGCACACACACACACACACACACACACACACACACCTTAACTTCAGCATGTTGGCTAGAGTCGTTTTTAATTTGTTTGTTAATTTAAGGATGATTAACATTTGAAGCCGAGTTTTCTTTTTTTGAACACAATATAAATTTTCAGTTATTCAGAATAAAATTTTAATATCTTTTAGTAAAAGTATATTGTTTTCTTCACAATATCTTATACTTCTTTTGTTAGATTTTTTTACCTGGTAATTTTTTTCAATGATTTTACTTAATTATTTGACAGACAGAGCAAGAAAACACAAGCAGGGGGCGTAATGGAGGGAGAGGAAGAAGCAGGCTCTCCTCCAAACAGAGTAGCTGATGTGGGGCTGGATCCTAGGACCCTGGGATTATGACCCAAACTGAAGGCACATTCTTAACCATCTGAGCCGCCAGACACCACTTTACTTTAAATCAAAACACTTTTCACGATGCAGTGTCATCATTAGGAACGCTTTTCATCCTTAAAATCTATGAAGTTTCATGTAACTAGAGCTGAAACAACTTTCTTTTGTGCCTATATGTTTTGGATGCTACTGTAATCAGGTATTAAAAAAAAAAAAAAAAAATATATATATATATATATATATATATATATATATATATATATATAATCTGTATATCTGTTTTTGCTTGGGTAAAGATGCAACTGACTTTGTATATTGATTTTGCATCTAGCAACATAGCTAAAATAACTATTCTAATATTTTATTTTAGAATAATCAAGGGTTTTCTACATGGACAATCATAAGATAGGTACATAATGAGAATTATGTTATTTTCATAATCTTAAAATATTTTTTCATCTATTTTTACTTAATAGGAAATTTAGGAAGAAACTTAATAAACTTTTAAAAATTAAAAGAGTGATAATGAAAACCTCATTTCTGATCATACAGAACTTTCACACTTTTTCTGAAAGTTTCCTTTATTGACATTCTAAATGAACTTTTTTTAAACTTTATTTTATTTTTCAGTGTTCCAAGATTCATTGTTTATGCATCACACCCAGTGCACCATGCAATATGTGCCTTCCTTAATACCCACCACCAGACTCACCCAATCCCCCCCTTCCCCTCCAAAACCCTCAGTTTATTTCTCAGACTCCACAGTCTCTCATGGTTTGTCTCCCCCTCTGATTTCTCCCAACTCCTTTCTGCTCTCCTTCTCCCAATGTCTTCTGTGTTATTCCTAAATGAACTTTTGATTTAAAGTAGTTTTATGTTTACAGAGAAAATTGTGAAGATAGCACAAAAACTTATCATATATCCCATACCATTTTTCTCCCATTGTTAACATCTTATATTAGTTTCATATATATAAGTTCTTCAGACTTTGTTTTTTATTACATGGGCATTTTTGAGGAGGATTGGTCAGATATTTTGTAGAATGTTCTTCCATTGGGATTTACATGATGATTTTCTCACAATTAGACTGGGAGTAGGGGTTTTTGGAAGGAAAACCACAGAGGCAAAGTGCTACTCTCATAACATCATGTAAAGAGTACTATCAATATAATTGATTACAGAACTTATAACTCTTGATGCTAACTTTGATAAGCTGGCTGAAGTAGTGTTTGGCCAGCTTCTCCACTGTAAAGTTCCTCTTTACCAACACTTTTCCAAACTGTACTCCTTGCAGAAGAGTTTCTATGCACAGCCTGTACATAGGAACTGGGGAGACATGCTCCACCTCTTTGAGATAAGAATATTTACATAATTTATTTGGATGGGATTTTTCTTCAAAGTTGATTTTTCTGTTATCCCTTATGTATTTATTCTATGATTTATTTATGACAATATGGACTCATGGATATTTTACAGTCTGCCTTACACACCACAATTATTTTATTTTTTTAATTTTGTTAAGGAGTCTTTGCTCCTTTTATTGGATAATTTCATTAGAAACCAAAATTTGGGCCCTGGATAAGCGCATTGTTACTGTGGAGTTGTGTCATTGTTTCTAGGCCCTCAGCTCACAGAGCACATCATGGGTATTAACTAATCCATGTCCACAAATGTATGAAAATATACTTATATCTATAAATAAGATGACATATACCCATAGGTATCTATGATACCATAGATACCATAGATACCATAGGTATCTATGGGTATATGTCAATTCATACTGATTTCTCCAACTCTTATTCATCATCACACGAATTATTCTTTTATTGTGATTATTCCACTCTTCCCTTGGTTATTTGTAACTTCTCACCCAAGCAAAGAGAAACTTGGCTCCCACCACCTGCCAACCATTTTCTGAAATGTTCAGTCCCATAGAGTGGTTTCAGAATTGTTAATCTATGCCTACACAGGAATCAGTTTTATCAAGTTGTACAGTTTCTTTTGTCTTTCTTTGGTCTTAGAGACTGCACTCAATTCTAAAGTTAATTCAGTACCTTTACCTGTCACTGTCTTCAGTGAGGTTGTTCCATCCATTTTTAATACAGTTATTTGTAATACAGTTGCATTGTCTTATTGCATTCTGCATTCTATCCTGAATTCTCCAATCCTATATATAATTTTTTTTAAATTTTTATATTATACATTCATTTATTGTGCTATAAAATTCTATGGGTTTTGAAAAATGTATTGTTATATGCCCACATTATAATGGCATACAAAATAATTTCACCTTTAAAAACATCTTTTGTGATATACTCAATCCCACTTCCCCACCCCAAACAAAACAAAGCAAAACCTGGAAATCACTCTTCTGTTTGCCATCTCTATAGTTTGTTTTCTCCTGAATATAGTGTAAATGGAATCATACAATAAATAGCCTTTTAACTTGACACTACACATTTAAAATTAAACTCCATTGAATATTAAACTCCTTGAGTAGCGTATTCCTTCTAAAAAAATTGAGAAGTAGTTCACTGTATGACTACACTGCACATTGATTTTTCATTTTCTTATTGAAAGATATCTTAGTTCTTTCCAGATTTTGGTAGTTATGAATAAGATTACTATAAACCTTGTCTGACAGCTTTGTGTGAATTTAAGTTTTGACTACATTGGATAATAGATAAAATACAATTGCTGGGGATGCCTGGGTAGCTCAGTTGGTTAAGCATCTGCCTTTGTCTCAGGCCATGATCCCAGGGTCCTGGGATAGAGTCCTAAATCAGGATCCTTGCTCAGCAGAGAGCCTGCTTCTCCATCTGCCACTTCCCCCACTTGTACATGTTGTATCTCACTCTCTCTGACAAATAAATAAAATCTTTAAAAAATACAGTTGGTGAATTCTATACTAAATGTATGTTTAGCTTTATGAGAAACTACCAAATTATCTTCCTAAGTGTCTGCATAATTTTACATTTCCACTAGCAATGAATGAGAGCCCCTATTGCTATACATTCTTGCCAACATTCAGTAGTCAATTTGCTTTTTGTATTTTAACCATGCTAATAGATGAGTAATGGTATCTGGTGTTTTAACATTCGATTCCTTAATTATAAATTATGTTGAACAATTTTTCATGTGCATAATTATCATTTTAAAACTTTGGTAATACATTTGTTGAGATCTTTTGCCAATTTTTCAAATAGATTGTATTCTAGAATCTTATTCTATAGATCTTGAATGTATTCCCTTAGTTAGATGAAGGAATTTTCCTTTGTTCTGCTATGAATTTTTATAATAAATATATTTTAAGTTTTATCAAAAGTTTTCATTGTTTTGTAACTATAATTGATTATATAATGAATTTTCCTTCAATCAGATAATGTAATAGATTATATTAATTGATTTTTTAGTGAAAAATAAAATTACATTTCTTGAATAATTGTAATTTGATAGATTACTTTTTTTATTAATTTCATTTCTTTTCAGCGTAACAGAATTCATAGTTTTACAACACACCCAGTGCTCCATGCAATGCGTGCCCTCCGTAATACCCACCACCTGGCTCCCCCAACCTCCCACTCCCCGCCCCTTCAAAACCCTCAAGTTGTTTTTCAGAGTCCATAGTCTCTCATGGTTCATCTCCCCCCCAATTTCCACATTTCTGAATTTGGTTCAGTTATGATTATTTGTTTTGAATATATTTTCATTGGAAAAATTAGTATATCTACTATAGATTATAGATATTTTTATATTTTTCTTATCCTGTGTAAATTTTGGTAACATACTTCTGGAACTTTTCCAGTTTCATCTAAGTTAAACATTAAATATAATGATATGAAATTGTTTAAAATACAATTTTCTTATCTTTTTTGCATTTTTACTGTTTATGCTTATTTCCTCTTTTTTACTGCTATTATCATTTGTGTGTTCTGCTTTCTTTTTCCTTGGTCAGATTGTTAAACCACAAGTTTAACAATTTTTCTGATTTTTTTTCAAAGAACACACTTTTGACTCTTGATTCTATTGTATTTTTCTTTTTATATGATGAATATATGCTCTACTACTTATATTTGCTTCCCTTTATTTTGTATCAGTTTTGTTATTTTTCTAAGCTTTAAACTAGACATTGATTGTACCTTTTCTCCTTTTAATAAACATTTAAGTTTAAAATATCTTCTTTAACTATCACCCACAAGATTTGACACATAATGCTTTGTAAAATTTATGTTTCAATATTCATAATTCCTATTATCATTTTCATTTGACTTATAAGTTCTTTAAAAGTATGTTTCTTAATTTCCAAATGTAGGTATTTTAAAGCTGCTTTATTTTTTAATTTAATTTTATTTTTTCAGTTTAATTACTTGTTAATAATTGTTTATTGTTTATTAATTGTTTATTAATTGTTAATTAATTGTTTATGCACCACACCCAGTTCTCCATGCAATATGTGCCATCCTTAATACTCACCACCAGGCCTCCCAACCCCCTACCTCCATCCCCTCCAAAACCCTACTTCTGACATATTCATTTTGGTCTTAGTGCATGCTTACTATGTATAGAAGTTATCTATGACAAAATAACATTGCATGATAAATCTCTACAAAACTAAGTAGCTTAAAACAAAACAAAACAAAAATAAAAACTAAGTGGCTTATAATAATAAGCTTTTAGCTGGCCGGTTAGCTCAGTTGGTTAGAGCATGGTGCTAATAATAAGCTTTTATTTAGCTCATGTGTCTTGACTGGCTTTCTCACATTTCTGGAGGGTAGCTTGTTAACATTTTATTTTGAATGACCTTCATTTGGATGAGTAGCCTGACTCAACTCTAGCCCACATATGTTTCATCTTCTGGCAAGTTCTTATGATGGAAATGGGCAAGAGAGAAAATGGAAGCATACCAAAGTAAGACACAGTATCAGTCCAGATTAAAATATGAGTGAACTGAAGTTTACCTCTTTATTGAGAGGAATAGCAAATGATAGAGGAAGAGATAAAGTACTGGGCTACAAGTGCAATCAATCTACTCAGCAAGTTGCTGGTGTTATATTTTTGAAGCTTGCTTATAAGTGAGTAAATTATCAATTTCTACAAATGACCTGCAGATTTTAAAAGACTAAATAGTCTTTATTTGGAAGACATACAAAATTAAGAAATACCTATCTTATCAAACTTTTAAAATTTTAAGAAGCATTTAGATATAGGTTTACTTACTTTTACTTTGTTACTTAACTTATTTTTCCAGTTTGAGCTATAATTGACAACACAATACATTTTAGATGTACAAAATAATTTTATATACGTATGTGTTGTAAAATTATTAGTACATTAAATTTACCTAATGTGCATCACCTCACACAGCTACAATTTTTTCTTGTGATGACAGGTTTTAAGATCTGCTCTCTTAACAACTTTCCAATACACAATACAGTATTGTTAACAATCATCACCATACTGCAAATTACAGTCCCATGACTTACTTATTTTATAACTGAAAGTTTGTATATTTGATTCCTTTCCTTCATTTTGTCCACTCCCTATCCTTCCCCTCCAGCAACCATCAATCTGTTCTATCTATGACTGTGTTTTTTTATTTGTTTGTTTGTTTTAGATTTCACATATAGTGAGATCATAAGATATTGATCTTTCTCCATCTGACTTATTTGACTTAGCATAATGCCCAAGAAGTTTATCTATGTTGTCCCAAGTGACAGGATTTCTATCTTTTCTATGGCTGAGTAACAATCCTTTGTGTACACACACACATATACACACACACATTTTCCTACTTTATATCTTTTTCTCATTATATATAGATAATATATATAATATATACATATAAAGATTTTATTTATTTATTTGTCAGAGAGAGAGAGAGAGAGAGAGAGAGTGCATAAACAGGGGAAGCAGAAAGCAGAAGAAGCAGGCTTCCCTCTGTGGAAAAAGCCTGATCCAGGACTGGGATCAGGACCTAAGCCAAAAGAAGACACTTAACTAAACTGAGACACCCAGGTGTCCCTCCTATTTTATATTCTTGCCTCTTTCATTATAGGTGAATTAATTATGTAAGTGCGATATTATTTATAGGCTTTCAGTTCTGTTCTACTGATCTATGCATCCATTTTTTGTGACAATATCATGTTGTTTTGATTACTATAGATTTATAAGATAGTTTAAAATTTGGGACCATGATACTTTCATCTTTGTTCTTTCTCAAGATCGCTTTGACTATTTGGGATCTTAATAATTCCATAAAAATTTTGGAATCACTTGTTCTACTTCCATGAAAAATACTACTATAATTTTGATAGAAATTGCATTGAAACTGTGCAGTGTTTTGGGCAATAGACCATTTTTTTTAAGATTTTACTTATTTGACAGACGGATATCACAAGTAGGCAGAGAGGCAGGCAGGGTTGGGGGGGAACAGGCTTCCCACTCAGCAGAGAGCCTGACACAGGGTTCAATCCCAGGACCCTGGGATCACGACCTGAGCTGAAGGCAGAGGCTTCAACCCACTGAGCCACCCAGGCGCCTCAGGTAATAGAACATTTAAAACATATTAATTCTTACAATCCATAAGCACGGTTTCCATTTATTTGTGACACCTTCATTTTCTTTCATTGATGTCTTACAACTTTCAGAATACAAGTTTTTCACTTCCTTGGTTAAATTTATTATGGGTTATTTTACACTTTTGATTCAATTTTAAATGAGATTTGAAATTTGTTTTTCTTTTTGCTGGTTTGTTATTAGTATATAAAAATGCAACAGATTTCTTACATAATTAAGTTTTATTACAACTTTACTAAATTTGTTTATTATTTCTAAGTTTTTGGTGTAATCTTTATACTATCATGTCATATGGAAATATTGACAGTTTTATTTACTTGTTTTTGACCAGTTTGGATATCATTTCTTTCTTTTCCTTGTCTAATTGTCATGGCTAGGACTTCTAGTACTATGTTGAATAAAAGTCTTGAGTTTGAACATCCTTGCCTTGCTCCTGATTTTAGAATAAAAGCTTTTACTCACCATTGAATATGATGTTAGCTGTGGATTCTCCACATATTGTCTTTATTATATTGAGATATCCTCCATCTCAATCCACTTCATTGAGAGTTCTTATAATGAACAGATGTTGAATTTTGTCAAATAATTCCCCTCATCTATTCGGATGATCATCTATTCGGATGATCATTAGGATGATTTTTATCCTTCATTTTGTTAATGTGGTGTATCATATTGATTGATTTGTAAACATTGAACCATCCTCACATCCCTGGAACAAACCGATTTGATTGTGGTGAACAATATTTTTAATGTATTATTAAATTCTATTTGCTAATATTTTGTTGAGGATTGTTTTTTATTGTGTTATGTTAGTCACCTTACAATAAATCATTAGTTTTTTTAAGCAGTGTTCCAAGATTCATTGTTTATGTACAACACCCAGAGCTCCATGCAATACATGCCCTCCTTAATAGCCACCACCAGGCTCACCCATCTCCCCATCCCCCTCCACTCTAAATCCTCAGTTTGTTCTTCTGAGTCCACAGTCTCTCATGGATCATCTCCTCCTCCAATTTACCCCAATTCACTTTTCCTTTCTTTCTCCTAATGTCCTCCATGTTATTCTTTATGTTCCACAAGTAAAACCATATGGTGATTGAGATTCTTTGCTTGACTTATCTCACTCAGCATAATCTCCTCCAGTTCCATCCATGCTGATGCAGAAGTTGGGTATTCATCCTTTCTGATGGCTGAGTAATATCCCATTGTATATATGAACCACATATATTATCCATTCATCTGTTGAAGGGCATCTCAGCTCCTTCCACAGTTTGGCTATTGTGACCATTGATGCTATGAACATTGGGGTACATATGGCCCTTCTTTTCACTACATCTGTATCTTCGGGGTAAATATCCAACAATGTAATTGCCTGGTCATAGGGTAGCTCTAGTATTAATTTTCTGAGAAATCTCCACAGTGTTTTCTAATGTGGCTGCACCAATTAGCATTCCCACCAACAGTGCGAGAGGGCTCCCCTTTCTCCACATCCTCTCCAACATTTTTTTGTTTCCTGCCTTGTTAATCTTTGCCATTCTAACTGGAATAAGATGGTATCTCAAAGTGGTTTTGATTTGAATTTCCCTGATGGCTAACAATGATGAACATTTTTCATGTATTTGTTAGCCATTTGTATGTCTTCTTTGGATAACTAAGTGTCTGTTCATGTCTTCTGACATTTTTTGACATGATTATCTGTTTTTTGAAACTATATTCATTGGTCTGTAAGTTTTTTTGGTACTACCTTTGGTTTTGGTATAAGGTACTATCTTTGGTTTGGTATACGGATATGCTGGTCTTGTAGAATGTATCTGAAAGCATTTCTCCTGCTTATATTTTGGGAATGGTTTGAAAAGAATAGGTATTAACTCTTCTTTAATGTTTTGTAGAATTCACCCAGGAATCTAGCAGGTCCTGGGCTTTTGTTTTTTGGAAGTTTCAGGGTTACTGATTTAGTGTTTTTTTCTAGTAATCAATTTATTAAGATTTCATTTTTCTAGGAATTTATCCATTTGTTTCTTTTATTTATTTTTTATTATGTTAGTCACCATACAGTACATGATTAGTTTTTGATGTAGTGTTTCAAGTTTCATTGTTTACATATAAGACCCAGTGTTCCATGCAATATGTGCCCTCCTTAATACCCACCACCAGGCTCACCTAACTCCCTACTCCCCTCCCATCCAAAACCCTCAGTTTGTTTCTCAGAGTCTATAGTCTCTCATGGTTCACTTCCCCCTCCTATTTACCCAACTCACTTCTTTCCTTCTCCTAATGTCCTCCATACTATTCCTTATGATCCACAAGGAAGGGAAACTATATGATAATTGACTTTCTCTGCTTGACTTATTTCACTCAGCATAATATCCTCCAGTCCCATCCATGTTGACACAAAACTTATGGCCAAGTAATATCCTGTTGTATTATGGACCACATCTTCTTTGTCCATTCATCTGTTGAAGAGCATCTTATCTATTTCCACAGTTCGGCTATTGTAACCCTTGATGCTGTGAACACTGGGTACATATAGCCCTTCTTTTAAATATGCCTGTATCTTTGGGGTAAATACCCAATAGTGCAATTGCTGGGTAATAAGGTAGATGTATTTTTTAAATTTTTGGGGGACTCTTTATGCTGTTTTCCAAAGTGGCTGCACCAACTTGCATTCCCACCAACAGTGAAAGAGGGTTCCACTTTCTCCACATCCTCTCCAACATTTATTGTTTCTTGCTTTGTTAATTTTTGTTTCTCACTGTATCTCAGTGTGTTTTTTTTTTTTCATTTCTTTTCAGCATAACAGAATTCATAGTTTTACACTACACCCAGTGCTCCATGCAATGCGTGCCCTCCATAATACCCACCACCTGGCTCCCCCAACCTCCCACCCCTCGCCCCTTCAAAACCCTCAGGTTGTTTTTCAGAGTCCATAGTCTCTCATGGTTCATCTCCCCCCCCCCAATTTCCCTCAACTCCCTTCTCCTCTCCATCTCCCCATGTCCTCCATGTTATTTGTTATGCTCCACAAATAAGTGAAACCATATGATAATTGACTCTCTCTACTTGACTTATTTCACTCAGCATCTTTGGGGTAAATACCCAGTAGCGCAATTTCAGGGTCATAGGGAAGCTCTATTTTTAACTTCTTGAGGAATCTCCACACTGTTCTCCAGAGTGGCTGCACCAACTTGCATTCCCACCAACAGTGTAAGAGGGTTCCCCTTTCTCCACATCCTCTCCAACACACGTTGTTTCCTGTTCTGCTGATTTTGGCCATTCTAACTGGTGTGAGGTGGTATCTCGATGTGGTTTTAATTTGATACCCTGATGGTATCTCAGTGTGGTTTTGACTTGGATTTCCCTGATGGCTAATGATGATGTACATTTTTTTTTTAATGTATCTGTTAGCCATTTGTATGTCTTCTTTGGAGAAGTATCTGTTCATGTCCACTGTCCATTTTGACTGTTTATTTGTTTTTTGGGTGTTGAGTTTGAGAAGTTCTTTATAGACCTTGAATATCAGCCCTTTTTCTGTAGTGTTATTTGTGAATATCTTCTCTCATTCCATGGGTTACCTCTTTGTTTTGTTGATTATTTCCTTTGCTGTGCAGAAGCTTTTGGTCTTGATAAAGTCTCATAAGTTCATTTTTGCTTTTGTTTCCCTTGCCTTTGGGAGACGTGTTTTGCAAGAAGTTCTTGTGAACAGTGTCAATGAGTTTACTGCCTATGTTCCGCTCTAGAATTTTGTTGGATTCCTGTCTCACATTGAAGTCTTTCATCCATTTTGAGTTTATCTTTGTGTAAAAGACCTGGAGTCATTCTTAAGATACCTTTGGTTTCTTTGCCAGTGATCAAAAAGTCATTTAATATGTGGCCACAAAAATCTTTTAAAGAGAGAGAGAAGACCATATAGTGAAAATAAAACAAATCACAAAAGAATTTGACTTCCATATTTTCTTCCAAACATATTCTTCTCAGACTTATTTAGGAGATGACCAAGAGGAAACCATGAAAGGAAACAATAACATCCCTTTCAGAGCAGAGGTTTGAACAAATTTACATACACATGTAAATTTATACATGCATATGTATTTATTTGTATATATATGACTTATATGTATATTATTTATGAGTGTGAATACATTATGTAAACAACTATGCAGTATTGCACATTGATTATATATGTAAGTGCATATGTATATTTATATAATATATATGTAAAATTTTCAATCCTTTAAGGGGGATATTTTCATTTCTTTTCCATGGGTTCTCTTTGCTCATTCCCATAAATTATTTCTTAAGCCAAAATATACACCCACAACCTTCCTATTTCGAGAAGATGACCTTGAGCTCTACTACAATGTCTCCCTGGAGACATCCACTGTGCCATCACTCCCAGGAGCATACCAGTGCTGATTGCTACATCCTGGCACATGTCTGGTTCCCATGTTTACTCTAGAAAACATGATATCTCTGACAATTACACTAGGTAGCATACAGATGGAAGCAAACTGGGTCTATAGGAATTCATCGGCTCCCTTTCCACAATTTCCCAGTTGGATGAATCACAGTAATAACTCAAGCTTTTTTTTGCTTTGTGTGTTTGTTTGTTTTTCAGTCAAGAGTCTTAAATAGTAAGATTCACTAGTAATGATATGTTTGTTCAAAGCAATTTTCAAAAATAATGTCGTGATAGAATTAACAAATCATAAACTCTAACTGAAGTTTAAATTGACAACATGTTGAGGGTCCATATCTGGGCTCTCTACTCTGTTCCATTGGTCTATGTGTCTGTTTTGATGCCAGTACCATGCTGTCTTGGTGATCACAGCTTTGTAGTAAAGCTTGAAATCAGGTAATGAGATACCACCAGTTTTATTTTTGTTTTTCAACATTTCCTTAGCGATTCAGGGTCTCTTCTGATTCCATACAAATTTTAGGATTATTTGCTCCAGTTCTTTGAAAATAGGTCGCCAAACTGTGGAAAGAACCAAGATGCCCTTCAACAGACGAATGGATAAAGAAGATGTGGTCCATATACACTATGGAGTATTATGCCTCCATC
>PISX010026157.1:0-24934 GCA_004024625.1 Mellivora capensis | reverse complement strand
AAATTTTAGGATTATTTGTTCCATTTCTTTGAAAAAAATTGGTGGGATTTTGATAGGGATTGCATTAAATGTGTAGATTGCTTTAGGTAGCATAGACATTTTCACAATATTTGTTCTTCCAATCCAGGAGCATGGAACATTTTTCCATTTCTTTGTGTCTTCCTCAATTTCTTTCATGAGTACTTTATAGTTTTCTGAGGATAGATTTTTAGCCTCTTTGGTTAGGGTTATTCCTAGGTATCTTATAGTTTTGGGTGCAATTGTAAATGGGATTGACTCCTTAATTTCTCTTTCTTCTGTCTTGTTGTTGGTGTAGAGAAATGCAACTGATTTCTGTGCATTGATTTTATATCCTGACACTTTACTAAAATCCTGTACAAGTTCTAGCATTTTTGGCGTGGAGTCTTTTGGGTTTTCCACATAGAGTATCATATCATCTGCAAAGAGTGATAGTTTGACTTCTTCTTTGCCGATTTGGATGCCTTTAATTTCTTTTTGTTGTCTGATTGCTGTGGCTAGTACTTCTAGTACTATGTTGAATAGCAGTGGTGATAATGGACATCCCTGCCGTGTGCCTGACCTCTTTAACATCTTGAAGTAAGTGAGGGAGAGATGGAGTTTGGAAGCAAGAGACAGGTAGGGGTCCTGGGAATCAGGCTCATAAAATTTAAAAATGCAGGAAATGAAAGGAAACCAGAGATAAGGTACATACCAGAAGGTCCTGTCGTCCTGTCGTAGGTGTCAGATGTGAGGTCTTGTTATAACAGCTACTTGTGACCAACAAAGAATTACTGGACCTTAAAAAGGAAGTAAGCCATTGAAGGTATTAGCATTAGTCCTAGCTCAATGGGGATATCAATAGAAATGTTAAAAACATTTAAGTTCCCTCATTAGCTTTCTATAAAAGACCATCCCTAAAAGCCCTCAGTGGCAACCCTGTGGGACCCCTCTCACTCTAGAGAGCTCTTTCTGTATCTTCACTTAAACTTCTATAACTTACTCTCGTTTGTCTGTGAGATTCATTCTTAGCCTCCATGAGACAGGACGTCAGTCTGGGTAAAGTGAGAGAGCTAAGTTCCTTTGTCACAAAATCGAAGAATGAATCTCTGGGACAAAGGTGAGTACAGAGATAGAAGTTCATTAAGTGAAGACACACACACACACACACACACACACAACCTCTCAAGAATGAGGGGGGTCCGGACAAGGTTGCAGATGAGGGACTTTAGGGTTGGTCTTTTATAGAAAACTAACTAGGGACCTTAACATTTCTATTGTTATCACCATTGACCAAGGACTAGTGATAACACCTTCAGTGGCTTACTTCCTTTTTAGGGTCTCCTTATTCCTTGTTGGTCACAGTTGATTATCATAAAGACACCCACCCCCACAAGCCTAGGGGCAGGGTGGTCCTCACCCAAGCATAGGGTAGGGTGGTTCCATTTGTCCCTTATCTCTGGTTTTCCCACACCTCTACATTTTTGGGATTTCTGTGAACCGGATCACAGAGCCCTCTTTGTATCTCTCCCTACCTAGCCCTGCCTGTCCCTTACTCATGGAGGGGCACAGTTGAGATAGGGCCTCCATCTGGTCCAGCTCTTGAAACTTACTGCTTCTGATGTTCAGGCAGTAAAGGATGTCCGTTCTTTTCGGAGATCAACTGGGCAGAGCCTTTGGCAGCAGTTGCCTTTTTAAAGTGGCCAGACATAGAGGGATCAGGTCTGAAGAGTTTGAGTTTGCTGCCCAAATCCTCCCCTTTTTAAAGGGACTTAATCAGTTTTGGGTCTCTGATGACATCCTATGTCCTATGGTTCAGCTCCTTATCAGTTCTGGGGTGTCAGCTGACACTGGTCCCGCCATGTCTCCTAGCTGCAGTACCTTAAACTCCTTCTGTCATTGCTTGACACAGGTTCCTGCTTGACATGAGAGACTCCATTTTGCTCTCTACATGATTATTTTGAGCTAGAGGCACTCGAAATATAGCAAATGCAGGGAGTGGCTTTCTCTGAGCTCCCCTTATCTGCTCAAAGATAGATCTGCCAAAAGGAATTCAATAATCATAAATCCCCTGCCCTGGAGTTTCATCACGGGGAAAAGGAAGCTGACCAGGAAAGGACAGGACAGAAGACAAAGTTTGCACCACAGCCTGACAAATTTTGTCACAAACTTTCATACCTCCCATCTATTCTTCTGTAGGCCCATTTCATTTTTCCCAAAACTCATTTACTCTCCCCTGAGAAGTCTATTTCCCCCGTAGCTTTCCCTATTAAGTAGTATTTAAATCTGTATTATAAGCCATATCAGGCAGTGACTCATTTTTCTTTGGGAATCTCCCATGTATGCACAATGATACCTGTCAATAAACTACTGTTTGTTTTTCTTTTGTTAATCTTTTATTACAGGACAACTTATAAGAGTAGAGGGAAACACTATTTTTCCTCCCCTCCTCCTGAGGAAGGAGCAGAGGGCAAGCTGAAGACAAAGCACAAGCTGACACCCATGACCCCCTCCTCCCCTGCCCCCCAGGTGTGATATGTGCGACAGTCCTCAGACATTCCTGCCTCCCTTAAAACTGAGGGAAGGAAAAACAAATGGTTAATTTATAGAGATTATAGCCCTGCAAGACATGAGTCTTCCTCAGTTTACAAATATCTCAGAGACTTATAAGGAAGAAGCATTCTTATTAATGACCTAACTTCCAGAAGGAAATGTAGATCAAATTAAATGACTTTATAACCTGCAGCCCACTGACAAACACTTGCGGCAAGCTGAGTATATGTTCCTCCAGGAAGCTCCCAACTGTCTTAATGTTAATACCTTACCAGAGGGGAAAACAACCTTGACAAGGCAAGTCCTCCAGTGTCCTGTAGGTCCTCTTTAACATATGAAAGTTCTTTTGAAAACCTCCCTTTTCATTACTTCCCCCAACTCCAAGTATCTAATCAATTGCTCCTCCTGACCCCAGTGTGGCTCTTTCTGCCCATGGGTCCTGTCCCCATGCTTCAATAAAACACAATTTTTCACCAAACATGTCTCAAGATTTCTTTCTTGGCCAGCGGCTCCAGACCCCACCCCATCAAACCTCACCTATATTCCAAAACTACATCACTACAACTGTTACAAGGCAAGGACAATATCAGATTGGGAAAATCCTGACAGCCATGTACCCTTAAACTCTGAATTAGAATCAAGTAGATACTAGATGACTCTTCTTCCTTGACATAGCGAAATTACTGAAGAGCTAGACATTTTGGGTCCCTTTATTCCATACTGGGGATAACTTTACTTTTAGAAGGAAAAAATCTTAAATATTATTAAAATATTGAAACTATGAGCTACTTTATGCATGTTCCTAATACATCCTATATTTATAAATATGCCTTATATAACACAAAAGATAAAATATATCTGTATTGGTGTATTTATATAATTATTTTCTAAGAACAGTACGACAATAAAAAGTCCATAATGTATGTGTGTATATTAATTTTATGCTTTGTATTCTTTCGCTTCTAAGTATTGAATTTTTAAAGCAATTTAAGGGTTCTGACAAATTTATGCCCACGACTTTGGGAAAAAAAAAAAAAAAAGATGATATAGGAAATGCCTTGCCTTATTATCTCAAATAGTGGACTTTTTTTTTTTTTTCCTGATTGTTGTTTTTATAATACCAAAGCAATGAGCTCCTGGAGAAGAAGAGTGTTTTTTTATGAAAACCTTAAATTATTGATCGGCATGATAAACTCAACTGCTCAAAAGACCTTAAGGCAAAATTTGAGGAGAAAACAAACCAAAAAAGTACTGAGATAAAACAGCTTTATAAAATACAGTGGAGTATAAAATACAGTATTAATGTAGAAGAAAGAAAAATGATGGAGACACAGGATAGCTCACAAAAGGAAGTATAGGGATTAGGTAAGATACTTTTAGTATATATAAGAAAATCTAAAATAGAGAGTAATATGCAATACTACAATGAATTTATATAATTTATAAAACATACATATAAACTATTTCCAACAATACATGGATGGGTTTAATGACTATACCGTGACTTAGATGAGCACTAAAATTACTCTCATTAAAAGAGGCTACTATTGGGCACCTGGGTGGCTCAGTCAGTTAAGCATCTGCCTTTGGCTCAGGTCATGATCCCAGGGGTCCTGGGATCAAGTTCACATGGGCTCCCTGCTCAGCAAGAAGTCTGCTTCTCCCTCTCCTCCTACCCCTACTCATGCTTGCTCCTCCTCCTCTCTCTCTCTCTAAATGAATGAAAAATCTTTAAAAAAAAATAGGTGTTAATTACTTTTATCTTAATTTTAAATTATTTTGTAAATAAATGTAGATGGAGTAATGCTATTTGGCAAGGATATATACAATTCTATGGAAATCTATGTACTACTAATACAAACATTCTTAGCAAATCAACTGGTCAGATAGTATTAAGATTATTTTCTAACACTATTTTAAAAATCTGTGCCAAGAAAACATATATCTATAATTAAATATTCAGCTAAATGGATATATTATTATAAAATCGCATCAAAACAATTGTTTAAATTTACTTCCTAACTTACTAGAAGTTAAATGGTACTGAAATGGAGGAAGGCA
The DNA here is from genome assembly GCA_004024625.1 of Mellivora capensis. NCBI lineage: Eukaryota > Metazoa > Chordata > Mammalia > Carnivora > Mustelidae > Mellivora > Mellivora capensis. Next base: position 20,323 of record PISX010026157.1, on the reverse strand, counting down.
ATACGTCCTCTTTCTCTGGGGGTCAGAAATGACCAGTATTGTTTGCAAATGTATGAGCTTTGGAGGTTACCATGACTGCAAAGGGTGAATGGCAAGTAATGCCCAGAGGCCACAAATGTAACTGTTCTGGGTCCCAAGAAAGTACTGCACAGTGAAGATGAATCACCAAACCAAAATGCCAATAATGACCTTAGTGATAACAAGTAAAATTAGCAAACAGAACTGCTGATTCTGTAGTCAGTTGGGATCAATGAGAAAATGTTGACAAAAATCATATATTTTTAAAGTCAGGTATATGTAATTATAAATAATAATAAACATAAAGCATAAAAATAAAAAAAATATATATAATACACTAGATTTTAGAAAAAAACATACATTTCAAAAAGTCAGAGAAATACAAGGAATGGAACTCTATTTTAGAGGATCTATTGAGTCAGAAGATCACAACAGATGGAAGGTTAAAAATGTTTGTTGGTGAAAACACTAGTAATTCATCAGTATTCCTCAAAAGGAAGACTGTACTTGTATTTTCTCTTCATTGTTGTACCTATTCATATGTTATTCATTTCAGGGCAAATTTCACTTTGTTTTACTTTTCTTTATCTCTCTTTATCTTTCTTTATCTTTAAATGCACTTTTCCCATTAAAAAAATCACCTTTGATATTTCAAGTGCATTTAGCTCATCTGTCCTAAAATACCTAATAATTTTCACCTATTATCCATTCTACTAAATAAATGTTTATTCATGCAATGAATGGTTTGCTTGTTTGTTTTTTGCCTAAAATGTTCCAGGTTTTTTGCTAGGCACTCAGCATACAGCAGACATGGCAATCATATGGTCCATGTTTTTGCCACATAAAACATCTCCCATGCTGTCATGGGGCTTACCCTTTGCTTGGGAAAGGAGACCCTAAACCTATAACTAAAATCAACATTTAGTGAGAATTACAAGAGAGGGCTTACTTACAGGAATTTACAAAGAACTCATCAAAATCAACACCCTCAAAATAAATAAATTCAGTTAAGAAATGAGCAGAAGACATGAACAGACATTTCTCCAAAGAAGACATACAAAGGGCTAACAGACACATGAAAAAATGCTCAATGTCACTCATCATCAAGGAACTAGAAATCAAAACCACAACAAGATACCACCTCACATCTGTCAGAATGGCTAAAATTAACAACAGAGGAACAACAGATGTTGGCGAGGATGTAGAGAAAGGGGCACCCTCTTACACTGTTGGTAGGAATGCAAACTAGTGCAGCCACTATGGAAAACAGTATGTAGGTTCCTCAAAAAGTTAAAAATAGAATGACGTAATGAGCCAGCAATTGCACTACTGGTATTTATCCAAAGGTTACAACAGTGCTGTTTCAAAGGGGCACCTGCACCCGAATGTTTATAGCAGTATTATCAATAATAGCCAAATTATGGGAAGAGCACAAATGCCCATGAACTGATGAACTGGTCAGAAAGAGGTGGTATATACACACAATGGAATATTACTAATGAAATCTTGCCATTTGCAATGACATGGATAGAACTAGAATATACTATGCTAAGCGGAATAAGTCAGTCAGAGAGAGACAAATATGATATGATATCACTCACATGAGGAATTTAAGAAACAAAACAGATGGTCACAGGGAAAGGGAAGGAAAAATAAAATAAGACAGAACCAGAGAGGGAGGCAAACCATAAGAGACTCTTAACTATAGAGAACAAAAGGAGTTGGTGGAGAGGAGGTGGGTGGGGGGGATGGGTAAATGGGTGATGGGCATTGGTATTACAGAAGGCACTTGTTGGGATGAGCACTGGGTGTTATATGTAAGTGATGAATCACTAAATTCTACTCCTGAAACCAATAGTATACCATATGTTAACTAACTTGAATTTAAATTTAAAAAAAAAAAGAGAGGTCCTTGGGAATCTAAAGAAATTCCACTTTATCTATACAAGGAAGCAAAGAGAATAAGCTGACATTGAAGTGAAAAGTAAAGGATGATGTAGTGATGCAATGTTAGACAACCAAAGAACAAGGGTGAGTGTGCATGGCTGGGCTGGGCTGGTCAGCAGAGTGAGGAGGCCCAGAGAGAAGAACATCATGCACTCTAAAAACCTACAGAAGCCCCAGTGGTCGGGGTAGAGCAGAGTACGAGATGAAAACTAGAAAGTATTGAGACTGGAACTGAGCTGAGCTGAGGACACGGAGGTCCTCTTAACGACCCAAGGAAACTGAATTTTATCCAAGGCCAATGGGAAGACATTGAAGGATTTTATGAAGAAGAATATAATATTCATATCTGTATTTTATAAATATCACCTTCTTATGAATGAATGTTTTTTGTGGCTTACTCATGAGATTTTGTAGAGTCTTCAACTATCCTGAATGATTCTCTAGAGGAAGAAGAGCATCTTGCCTATCTTTCTATCCTCAACTCAGACACTTGAGTTCCTAACATTTGGTACATTTGCCAGATTGTCTAGCTCCAGATACTTTCATCACCCAAAAAGAAAGACAATAAATGAACAAATACTCCTCAAGAGGTAGACAAGTGAAAGGAGGGTGATCAGAAATTTCTAATATTATAAAATACAAATTTACTTTCAGGTAAATGGATCAGATTTTTTTTTTATCAATAAGCTAGAATGTTTCTATTGAAGCAATCTAAAATACTTCGAGCTATGAAAGGAAGTAGATTAAGGCTTTAGATAATAGTTGTGTTCAAACATTTAACCGGGTGCTTGTCATCTGTTTATGCTTCAGCTATACAAATCCAGTGGGCAGAAAAAGAAATAATGATTAGAAATTTCAAAAAGAGATAAATAAGAAGAATATGAGAATTAACAAAACAACTTCTAAAATTTTGATCTTTTTAATAATAGGAAATGAACCTTTCAATCAGAATTATACAAGACATGTTAAACTTGGTGGAAACTTGAATAAGATGAACTGATTTTCATTTTCATTGTTAAGCTATTGTTACAGAGTTAATTTACCTATCAAAATAGAAAACTCTAGAGTTAAACATTAAAAACAAGGTCACTAAGACCAAAACTATTGTAGCATATTCGAAATTATCTTCATCTCAAATTTTTGAATCTGTTACATTCATTTGTAACTCAGTTAGTCTGTGTCCTGCCAGGAAACATAAACAACATCAAATAGAGGGAATTCGATACCATAGGTTGGTTAAATAGATGATGATGTTGGAAAGCTGAAATAGTAAAAGGGGAAATGGTAGAATAATCCAAAGATTAGTAACTGCAAGAAGCAGTTACCATTCTGATAGCTGAGGGAATAATAAAGGGAGAGATGATTTTACTAGAACAAAAGGGCTCAGCTTTTGCTAGTTTATATTATGGCAGCCTATAGAATATGAGTGGGTATACATTCTAAGGATGTATTTTGAAAGAATACAGACTGTATCATTGGATGGGGCCAGAACTGTTGATATGGCTACACTTCTCAGAGCTTCTGGATTTAATACATTAAATTTGCTTTAATAATTTGTTTACTTTGTTGACTGAAAACTGGGCCAAATGTTTGCCAACACTCAGTGAGGCTGAAATATCAGTAATTGCCTAACATAATATAAAGGGAAAAAATCCAAAAGCTTCAGGAAATAGGAATATAGAACTACATGCATCCTGTACCATCTGCCTCTGCTTATATAGCAAGAGAGGGCTGAGAGGACATTCTTCTCTAAGGCACTGGTAATACATGACTGAATGGAAAGGGAGGGCAGTATCACTGAAATGCACATCTGTATTCCTGTCTACACAGGTGAGGAAGACGGCAGAAAAGTCTTCATTGAGATGGGCTTTCTTTTTACAGTAAGGATGGGGGATCCCAGAAAAGTAGATGCTTGACAAAACACTTAAGACATTAAAGGATGGGCACACACGTTCAAAAATGTGCATTAGAAACAAAGAAATAATAATGTTTTGAACTTCATAGATCTTTGACAGATTCCAATTAATTGCAGGATTCAGAGATTTCAATAGATTGGCAGTCTATTAAAGTATCACTTGATCTATGTGACACAAATTCTGGATAAGGTGGAAACTACTTGAATCATCACAATGGATAGTTGCAGCCCCTCACTCAGTTTTTAGTTTATTTGAAAGGGATGTCAGAGTTTCTTCCAATATATAAATTATAAATCTTCCTGTACGCTTTCTCCAAAGGGTCTTGAAATCTTTTCTATGTTGCTACTGTATACCATGGAAAAGGAAGATTTGGTAGATTTCTAGACATTGATTCTGATTTTGGCACTAGTACCTATAAATTAAAAATGGCATTATGGCCCATTGATTACACTGGGGGTTATGGAAGTCTGTTCAAAAAGGTAGTTTTGACCCCAGTTCATCTCATTCTGTGTTTGGTGGGTCTGCATAAATATCTTAGTCATGTAGACAGTTTCCAATAATATAGTTATATTTAGAAACTGAAAGAATACCCAAATTTGGTTCTCATACTAATGGGGTAAATTGTTATGGCAGGAAAAAAAAAAAAACAACCCACTACATGAAGCCTCTGAAAATGTCTCTGGAGAAAGCAATGTCACATCCCAGTGTGAATTCCAGAGATTAGTGCTGTGGTCAAAGACTTCAGAAATGTAGGGCTAAAGGTTCCTATCACAACTTTATTTAAACCGTTCTTTTGAAAAACAACAACAACAATAAAACAATAAATAAATAGCTCTTTTGCCCATGCTGTAGATGAATGGATCTTGAGGAATGATTGTGGAGTAGTGTAAACTTTAAATAGGGAGTGACATAAATAGTAGCTGCTTTTCCAACTGAGGCAAGTTTTAGAAACAAGTCAATATAGCCTCTGGAATATACATGTGGTTATTGATTAGGCCTATATTTTTCTGATGAGGAATGCTATGGGTTGAATTGTTACCCCAATTTCATGTGTTGAACTCCTACCCCTGAGTACCTCAGGATGCGACTTTATTTGGAAGTAGGTTTGTTGTGCATTTTGAGTAGAATGTGAGTAGAGTACGCCCCTAATCTAAGATGAGTGAGATCTTTATGAAAAGGAGAAATTTTGGCAAATGCAAGCATACAGAAGAACAACATATGGGAATTAGAGTTATGTGGCCACAAACCAAATAAGAATCAGAAACTCAGAGTCTTGAGCGGATGCTTCCCTAGCACCTTCAGAAGAGGCACAGCCCTGCAGACAAGTAATCTCAAGTTCGAGTCTCCATAATTGTGAGACGATAATTTTCTGTTGTTTAAGTTGCCAAATTTGTGGTCCTTTGTTATAGCAGCCCTAGGAATTTAACACAAGGCATCTTCCTCTTTCTCTCTCTCCATATATACATATATACGTGTGTATATACATATATACGTATATGTATATGTATATGTGTGTATATATATATGTATGTATACGTATATGTGTACACATATACGTATACATACATATATATATACACGTAATATACACAATATTATTGCACACGTATATATGTATAATAATATTTGTGTGTGTGTGTGAAGGGCCATAAAGTAAATATTTTAGGACTTTATAGGATATTTGGTCTGTAACAAAACCGCTCAATTTTATTATTATAGCACAAAAGCAGCCATAGACAATACATAAACGAATAAGTATGGCAGTGTTCCAATAAAACTTAAGGGGAAAAAAAATAGTAGCCGAGTTGTGGATTTAGTCTGATGGCTCTAATTTGTAGCCTTGTTCTAGACCACTATGCAAGAGCTAGCGAAACATTTGTTCTCACCGGTAGCGGCAAGTATCTGCATAGACTTGCCTCAGGGCTATGTCAACCCTTTACTATATTCTAGTGTCCCTAGATCTTAGGCACATTGTTATCCCACAGATGGTACTGGTTCACTACATTTCTGACATCATGGTCACTGAATCTAATGAGCAGAGATAGCAACTACCTAGATCTCTTAGTATGCTAAAGAGTAAAAGGATAAAGCCTATTTCCTCATCCTCACTCCTATATTGATGGATGTGTTAGTTAACCTGATGTGGGGAGTTCTTTCACAATGCATGTATACATCAAATCATTACATTGCATACTTTAAATATCTTATAGTTTTATCAGTAAAGCTAAAAAAATCCCACATAACAAATTTAAATAAGAAATTTAAATAAGAAAATTCTAAAGAGGGAATCAGTTGTACCATATAGCAAAGCTGGAAGACAAAAATGGGGATTTTTATATAAAACTTATTTTTGAATAAAATTTTTTTAAAAATATGTATTTATTTATTTTAGAGAGAGGAGTGGAGGGGGGAGAGAAACTTAAGCAGACTCTGTACTGAGCATGGAGCCCAATGTAGAGCTTGATTTCACAACCTTGAGATCATGACCTGGGCAGAAACCAAAAGTCAGATGCTTAACTGACTGCACGATCATGTACCCTAATAACACAGATACTTCTTTTTTAAAATTTTTTTTTATTTTTAAAAAGATTTTATTTATTTATTTGACAGAGGGAAAGAAAGCACAAGTAGGCGGAGTGGCAGTGGGAGAAGCAGGCTCCCCACTGATCAGGGAGCCCATGCAGGACTCGATCCCAGAACTCTGGGATCACCACCTGAGCCAAAGGCAGATGCTTAACCAACTGAACCACCCAGGTGTCATTAACACAGATATTATTAGTGGAAGAAGCAGTTATTACTTCTAGGCTGACAAAAAAAAAAAAAAAAGGGGGGTTAGGGACCATACTGTAGAAACTGACCACAGGAACTGATCATCATGCTATGTGATGAGACAGCTGAGGAACACATCATATAGCCCGTGCTCAGATCTCTGAGAAAATCACAGCACTACTGGTTCTTAGACCAAAGCTCTCATACAACAACAACAAAAGGATATGGTTGGCAGGAGTTAGAACCTTTGAGAGCCATAACCGTGACTGTTGCTAACAATGATAAAAGAAATGGAACTTGTGCTCTACAGCTAATATGATGCTTAAACTAGAGATAGGAAGTTTCTTCTCTTCCCATAAATTTTAATACCTCAGTGTCTCCATTGTCAGAATCATAAAAGAAGGCATCAGGAAATGTGCAAATTCAACCAGAGAATCACAGAGCAGAGTCTAAAAGAGAGTCCTTAGGACTCACCAAAATAGATAAAGGATAAGCATGCTAAACATAATCGTTCTTTCAAATATTTTAACTCTAGATTGTGATGTATATGGGAGCTTATATGGCATGTCTAAAGAAAATATACCTCTAGATTATTTTTTGAGTATGCATAAATTCCATGGGAAAGAATAAAACTGTGAAGAACAAATACTAAATTTTTTTGTTTTTGTAGCTGGACAAAACATAAGAAAACAGAAGATATGCATTGTGACTTTTAGCTATAAGTTTGCTTGGTGGACCAGCAAGAAAACATATTGACAGTGCAAAGGCATTGGAATGGTTTCTAATTTATCAGTTTGGAACAGGCACAGGAAAGAGATTTTCCATTAAATATTTCATTATTTTTTAGAAAATACAAAAATAAGTTTGTAGAGTAACAATTCACTATGGTATCTGACATCAAAGTATAACTAAAACAACCTAATTGATATTCAGTAAGGAAATAAGAATTTATCTATGTTGAGGGAAACTATCCACAAATTTATAGGTTCTACAGGATTATATAGAACTGTAGTTCAGGATAACTACAAAATAACATCCTACAATTTTATTGTGAATTATAAGTAACACTAACAATAACAACAACAAAAAAACAGAATGGATAACATGCTGTTTAAAAGGCCATTTTAGAATGGTATGTAGAAATAAAAGAAAACAGTTTATTATCAACAATTATATATATTATACACAAACATATATACATATGCTGTACCATCAAATTATATATATGTACTAATATTAATATAATTCATATAACTGAGAATTAATAATTCTTCTTCTTGTTATTATTACTTATTATTACTAAATTAATAAAACAGCCAAAAGAAGTAAATATGTAGGAAGGCAGTATTTTGTCAAAAATGATACTTGCCTAACTCTTTTTATCATATGTACCAGAATCTTGATTTTAAACATGAAGTATGTTTTGTCAGTTCATGCATCTATATTTGATATTTGGGGCATAGTTTCTTCAACAGAGGATACCCCAAAAATTTATATTGATGAGAACTGAATTCTTGGTGAAGCATGATAACTATATACATTTTATCATATACCTAACTAAATGACAAATATATACATGATAACATACGTATAGTTAGAGATACAATTTTTAGTTTCTTAATGATAAGTACTGTTAAATTTTCTGGGCCAGCTGGAACTAGCAATCAATGTTACATTTATCCCAGGCTACTTCTCCTTTTGTGTATCATGCAGGTTCTTTGGATTCTTTCCAATGTGCCCAAAGTTTTTATTCCACCATATCCTCTTTCTTGTGATAGCACCTTCTGTTCTTCGGGCTCTTATTACTTACTCTTAAGAAATGCTATGTGCTTTCTTTGGCATTTGCTCAGTGTTTGACTTTAATAGTGTTTTACCAGCACCTTTAGTTTCCTATATGATAGCCAGCAAAATGCTGGTTCTTGGTTTTGTTTGCGACGACTGCACCTTGTGTCCCTGCTATACAACCCTGCTGACCCCTTGGTGCTGTGCCCTCTGCAATCTCTCAAGTTGGAGGTGGGGAACATCTCAGAATCTTTCTTTTTGGAAGTCACATTTGATTAAAATAAGAACTGAACCCCAATTTCATAGAGGACACAGCGATTAAATAAATAGGAACATTAAAGAAGAGACAATGGACAACATCCAAGGGTACTGGGAAAACATGAAGAATATACTTATGTAGATGTGAAAAATCCTACCTATAAAATAAATCCTTTATTCAATAAGGATAAAAGTATACAAACAGAATTCTTCAGAATAAATTTAGTTCTTTACAAACAGCTACTCTGAATGCAAAACATTCATTCAGAATGGGAAATTTTGGCTCATTTGCCAAAATGAATCAATATGTAGAGGTCATAGTTTTGTGATCTACGGTCAGGATCTGCCCTGCTGACATATTTCATCTGTCAAAAACAGTATTAAAATATGACCAACATTTAAAATAATTCACACCCCAATCTAGATTTCCACTATATCACTTAGAATATATTTGGCTTAAACTGATGGAATGATTGACTAATCGTTTACCTGAATATGTTCATTTCTCTCTCTCTCTCTCTCTCTCTCTCTCTCACACACACACACACACACACACACACACACACACACATCCAGAATTAAGAGATCATTGATGTTGATTCAGTCACTCAGCAATATCAAGTCTAACTGGACCATGATGGGTGCTGCAGGTCTGCATATCCCCTCCAAATTAAGGAAGGAAGGAAGGGGGATAAAGAGAAGATGCTAGCTATTCTAGCATTTTTTTTTTCAGGAAAGCAAAACTTTGCCACAGTCCCAGAAGCCAGTACAGTGGATTTACTCTCACTGTTCACTGTTGATTTATATGGCCATCTCTAGATGAAAGGACCCAGGAAATAATGACTAGAGTTGAGCGCTTGCTGTCCTCCCCAAAATCAAAATTTGAATTGCAAAGAAAAAGAGGTGAGTAGATTTAGGGTAGGTGGCATAAAATGTCAAACATGCCCATTTACTCCTGAAAGATAAGAAGAATTGGAAACACTGGCTCCATTCCTCCAACGGCATCAACTGACTCTAGCCAGAAGCATATTCTCTGTACCAGATGTCTCATTAATTTTATTGCTTCTGAGGCTCCTTTAGGATTTGTGATTATGGCCCCAGTACTGCAGGAGTAACCAGGGACTTGGCTATTTATTCTACAGCACATAAAATATAATGGTCATATTTAATGAATATGTGTAATTGTTCTCTGGGTGAACATTTTCTTCATTGTTTTCAGTTTCCCTTTACACTTTATTTAGTTCCCCTATAGGTTTCCTTTAGTCTTTTCTTTATATTATTTTCTTATACTTTTACCTTCTTTCTCTATTTTTTCTCCCCCAATTTTTGCCTTTTGCTTCTGACCAGATCTACTTTGTGCCACGTTTCCTTTTCTCTTACCCTCTGTATTATCCTTCCATCTACCTGAATCTTAGTCTATTATCTTCCCTTTTCTCACACATTCTGTGCTACTAACATATGGTTTTATTTTCACTATTAACTTCCAGAGCATTCTCTTTGTTTACATGCTATATTTCATGGTTTTCCTGTTTGATTTTACAGCTTGTCATTTGTTTCCTTGTTTTTACAGCTGATTATTTTTCTCTACCATTTCAAGGTCAGAGACTTTGTTTGGGTTTCTCATAATTTTTTTATTCAATTGCTGTTTTTATATCTAGTCAAAATTGACATAAACTTTATATGTGAAGTGAGAATTTCAAATACTTAAATGCATTCTTTTACTAATAGGAGAATAACCAAATTGCCTGTAACTATAATATTACTTATATTCAATATAAGTCAACTGAAGTTGAACACATCCTTAATGAAAAATGTGATCTCAACACTGTATTTTTCATATACAGCTTACATCAAATGTAGACTCTTCATAGAAAAAGTCTTGAGAAGGTAAGCTGAGGACGATCATGGCAAGATAAAGACACTGAGAAAAGACATAGATGAATGGTAGAATGATTAATGCTATATCTACACAGTACAGGTGTTTGGTACTTGAGCAATTGGTCAGAAAACAAATTGAACATTTATTCTTCTTGACAAAGGGATTAAGAAATGTTGTTGATTATACCTTTATAAATGAAGCTTTGAGTAAACTGCTGTCTTGATTGATTTCTTTGGTATTTGCTAACACTGCAACTGCATTTTCTGTTGGGAATTCTTCTATTTGTATTTGTTTTCTGAAGATATGAATTAACTCAAAGTTAATGGGATTAATAAAGACATTATGAAACAGCTGTGATAGTTTTATTAATAACTACACTGGAGGCTAACTAAACACAAAATATTTTAGAGACAATGATGGTGTTTGCATAAAACTTTCTCAATATTAAAATGCCAGAGCTTAAAACAACATTTCACTAGAACTTGATGGGTAAAAAGTATCTTAGAGTGGGATCTAATTCTTCATCTACCACAATGCAATTCTATTGTTTATTTGAAAGCAAAGAGCTAGGTTTATTCATTTAGATTTATGCAAACTAGATTTCATCATGCAATAGGCATTTCTTAAGTGTCTTCTACATACTAGGTGTGATAGGGATACAAAGTTAAATAAAACAGAGACAGTTAATACACTGAAAGATCTGGCAATGGAGTATTAGAAGCAGTGGTGAGATTATGGAGGGAGCAAACAGGATGCTCTCATAGAGAATTACATGAATGGTGGGAACTTCTGGGGACACATTGATCATAGAAAACCACTGTGTAAAGGTACTATTTAGGATTAAATCTGAAAAGTGACAAGGGGCCAGTGGCATAAGGAACAGAAATAAGAATGTTACCAAAGAGTTCTAAGTATGGCAAATTATCTTGGGAAGAAAGAACTTGGCTTTTGCATTAACCTAAAAGAATTACCCATACAGTGGGATCAAAATGAGTCAGAGGGACTGTGGTAAGCCAGGCAGGGGCTAGATCAGTTCAAGGGTTGGAATTTTATTCTAAGTGTAGTAGGAAGAGGACCAACAATGTGTATTTCAGACCTACAGTTTATAGTGATAGATGTATTTGTTTTGACCTTTTAAAACAAAATCATTCATTATTAAAACTTTCAAATATATTTTTAAAAAAGTTTAATAATCTCTTGTACATCTGCCACTCATATTGAACTATTAATGTTGTTGCTATAAAAACTTGTTCTTAGCCATTTGACTGAACACTCAATAGACTATCACATATCATTTTTATGTACCTTTTTATTGGAAAGAAGTATATGTGTCTTTAGTTTAATAAATACTTCTTGAGAGGCTATAATGAACGGTATATTCATTTTTTGGTAAATGTAACTATATAATAAGGGGGACTTTTTCTATTGCATCAACAATGATGTATGCTCTATGGTAAAAATACAATGACTTTAAATATCTCAGATTCCAAAAATAAAAATAAAATAAAAGCAAGAAAGAAAAGAAAAAAGAAAAAGAAAAGGAAAAACTGAAAATAATCTGAGAAGGCACCTTTTCTAGGACTTTAAAACTCCTCCAAGACAGTGAGTTTATATCTGCTTCTCCAGGCTTCATATATCATAGCTTGAGGCAAGAGAAGCAATCATTGCTCATAAGCCATCAGTAGTAGGTTTGAGTATTTCTCCCCACACATAACGAGCAAATCAAATAAAGGGTAGGGGGGCGCCTGGGTGGCTCAGTGGGTTAAAGCCTCTGCCTTCAGCTCAGGTCATGATCCCAGGGTCCTCGGATCGAGCCCCAAATCGGGCTCTCTGCTCAGCAGGGAGCCTGCTTCCTCCTCTCTCTCTGTCTGCTTCTCTGCCTACTTGTGATCTCCATCTGTCAAATAAATAAATACAATCTTTTAAAAAAATAAAGGGTAGGGATAGGGAGAGCTTCAAGTAAACATTTTAGAGATTGAGAAACCTGCTGAGGAGCACCTGGGTGGCTAAGTGGGTTAAGCGGTTGCCTTTGGCTCAAGTCATAATTTCAAGGTCCTGGGATGGAGCCTGGCATCAGGCTCTCTACTCAGCAGGGAGCCTGCTTCTCCTTTTCTCTCTGTCTACCCCTCTGCCTACTTGTACTCTCTTTCTGTCAAATAAATAAATAAATGAAATATTAATAAAAAGAAATAAAATATTTAAAAATATTTTAAAAAAGAAAGAAAGAAAGAAAGCAAAGGAAAGGAAAGGAAAGGAAAGAAAAGAAACGTCCTGGGTGAGAATCACAGCAACAAGAGGATTTGAGGTGACCAGTTGGTTGAGATGATGTTGGTTGTTAGAACTGCAGCCAGGGTAGAACTCTTCCCACCTCTGTACTATCTGGACAAGTATATAGATGGCGCCTGCAGCAGCCAGTTGATATAGGGAAACAGTCAACCCAAGAGTAAGCTATGACACCAAAGGAGAACACCTACTCTTTTTTTTTACCCTCTTCCCCACCCAACAGGTTTAAAGAGAAAAGAGTTGGAATTAAATTTAATAACAGAGACTATTCCAATGTATAAAACTAGTCAGAACGTTGTGGGATCTTCTGCCAAGTTATTTTTATCAGTCAGGTCCTAAGAGAAAAATGATGATACTCATTTGGTATAATTTCTGGAGAATTTAATAAGATAATTAATAAGAGCAAGGACAGGTTGTTTAAAAAAAAAAAGACACCAGGAGAGTAGAGTAGTTTGGATTAATAACAGCTAAATGGTTACTAACTCAAATGTGAAGGGTAGAGGAAAGGCATGGCTATTAGAACTCACAGGAGAATCTTATGGAGAGGCCACTTTAAGAGCAATGTGACCTTCAGTCAAAGGTGAGCTGGAAAACAAGTACATGGACCTTACTCTTATTTTCCTACCTCTGCTCTCCTACTTAGCTTCCCAATATCCAGCCAGACTGGAAGCCAGAGATCAAGAGATATCACTATTAAATCTATATAAGTCAATTCCTTGAGAAGAGATCAGTAAGGCAAAGGTGGAGAATGGATGGAGAGACAGGAAGAACATATCTGGTAAACTATTAAAGAAAGGGAACTGAATGTTCAGCAGAGCATAGGTGAAGTAAGTGATTACAGAGGGAAAAAATGTTTTGTTTTTAACTCACCAAGTTCAAACTAATACCTAGCTTTACCGGAATCATGGCCTCTGAAGCCTTATTACCTGGAGTTTAAAATACTTAGTTTCCAGAATGTCTTTCTTATTTTAGATCCGATTTATAAGAGGAACAATTAGATATTGTTAGGTTAAGAATAAACGATATAATTTAGCCAAATAAAGAAAAAATCTAAACTATTTGTAAGACACACATTGCAATAGAATTATTAGAAAAGTAGTAAACAACATGTAATAATAGTAGAAACAAAATTGCCTTTGTCATCAAAGAGAATTGGGTTTGATTCTTGGCTCTGTAATTTAATAGCTTGGCATCATCAAAGACACTTGTCCTTTTGGAGCCTCAATTTCTCCATTCATTAAATATTATTATTCATCTACAGGTTTTCTGTGCAGATTCAATGAGACATGATAATAATGAGTATATTATCACTTTGACTGACCTATAGTTCAGTTTTTAATATTCATATAAAGAATTCATATAAATAAGTTAAATAATTTTTAGAAAGATAGAAAATAAAGTTGGTATATGGAGGTAATATTGAACACACCATAATTGAGTACTTTGATTTGTCTTGTGTCTTTAAAAAAGTTGACCTTTCTGATTCTGGTCTGAAAGGATAAATGAATCATTATCTTCAGATACACACAGATATTTCAAGAAGGGATTTAATGTTCTAGAACTTATGATTTAACAAAACTATCTGTGACCAATTAAGGTCATCATTTTCTAAGATCTCTGCACATTCTGTCCTTTAGAAGGAATAAGCTGATTTAAAATATATATCTATATCTATATCTATATCTATATCTATATCTATATCTATATCTATATATATAGATATATCTCCTGAATGACAAAGTGAAAATTTGAGGCACTGGCAAGGGTGGCTCCAAACAAGATGTAGTTTCAGGGGTTGGCAATGAGTTTCCTGAAGTAAAATTACCCAGGAAAGAGAAGTACAAAGCACTGGTGGCAATTCTTGAAGTAAGCGCAGCTAAGTATCCTTGAAGAAGTATTATGTTGTGCTCATTCATATATGCCCTACCCTTAAAGCACACAAAAATAACTGTAGTTCCCTGAATCTGCCATGTTCTTTCCCACTTCCATCTTTTCAACTTCTTCCCTACGTTTAGAATGTCATACTTTTTCTGTCAGCTCTCCATCTGCTTGGATTAGTTCCTGTTTTTCAGTCATGATATAGTCCATGACTTGGCTTAGATAAGCCTCCATCTGAATAAAACATGGGCAGTACTTACCAACACATTGCCCTATTGCCCTGTGTGTCTACCTTTTATAACTCTTACCACACTATGATATTATTATTAGATTGCCAATTAGACAGGGAAAGAGAGATGAAGAGTGAGTTATGTCTGTTTACTATCAGATTTTAGTCATTTGCTTGTCACATATGTTTTTCCTAAATAAATGCCTGGATCACTAAAAAAAAAAAAAGGATGAACATTAGAAGCTTGATAGTACCCTGTCATTAATGAAGAAATCAATAGATTCCAGTAAATCATAGATAGCTTGAGATGACCTCCTAAAAATGTGGCTAAATTTATTTCAAGCTGCTTAGTATAGCCCATATTTTCTTTACTCTGTGTTCTTTTCTATATTGGTATAATACACTTTAATTATTGCTTTAAAAATACAGATTTTTTTTATCTTAAATTTTTGAATGAATCTAGAAGAATTTCATACTTTTGACTGTAGAAGAGAAATATTAACTCATTTAGCAAGCTTTATGGTTTAGTCATCCCTTATGGCCTACACCACATCTAGAACATGTTAAAAATATATGTTTAGACATTAATGAGTAAGTTAATGCTGACTCAGATTCTTTCTCTTCTGTGTAAGTTATTAGACACATACTATACAGGTATAATACTAGGACAGACTTGAGATTCTAATGTTATTTGGGAAAAACAAGAAAGTTTGTACTTTATATTATTCATTGAATTATTTATATAACTATAAGATATAAATAGAAGAGATTTGTCCACATAAAAATGATAAAGTGTGTGTTTAGGTTTTTTATTTAGTTATGTATTATTGTAATTATTACCTTTTAAGATGTATAAAATGGAACTATATTGCTTATTTTCTGGATACGCATTTTAGCAGTATATAGAACATTTTATTTTGTATAAGGTACTATTTGTTTATTACGGTTCATAAAGTGATGCCTACCCCACCAATAAAAGAAATCATTTATATGAAAAAGATTTGGTGTATATCATAAATCACTCTATAATAATGGTTTCAGTTGGTTATACAATGAGTGATGATATAAGAATAGAGATGAAACTTGGTAACTCTCACCCTGTCTGCATTTCAATGTTATTGCTGATGCATAAAATAACACATTACAAAATGAGGAGAAAATAGAAGGAAACATCCATAAACCACTACTATAAAAAGAAAACAGAAAATGAGAATCCAAACTATTTCATTAATGAAAATCCTCCCAACTGTGAAACAAAAGAAAAATAACACCCTTATCCAAATTATAAAACATTAAACAAAAATTCAGTTATGTAACATCTCCTCAGATCACAATTAAAATGGATAGACAGAGGGGGGAAAAAAGAAAGAAAAGAAAGGATACTTAGGAATGTTAAAGAGTTTATGGAGTGAAGCAGTCATTGAATTTACTCAGAAGAAGAACTTTACTTGCTTGAAGAATTCTTATATTCATGCTAACCAAAGACAGCATGAGACACTGAGGCTGACACGAACATTTAAGCCATGGTGCTTTATCAACTCTTGTTTCCTTCAGCGCCCAGCGAATGATAACAATTTAATTTTTAAAATATTTCCTCATGATTTTTTTAAAATCAACTTTGCTCATATATATAATAAAACTACCATTTCCTTAAGATTAGCAAAAAAAAAAAAAGAAAGAAAGAAAAGGTATGATGCGAAAGAGTTATTAAAAATGCTACTCTCTTGGGGCACCTGGGTGGCTCAGTGGGTTAAGCCTCTGCCTTTGGCTCGGGTCATGATCTCAGGGTCCTGGGATCGAGCTCCACAGCAGAGAGCCCGCTTCCCCACCTCTCTCCCTGCCTTCTGCTCTACCTACTTGTGATCTCTCTCTCTCCCTGTCAAATAAATAAATAAAATCTTAAAAAAAATGCTACTCTCTTTAGGAGACTTAAAGGACAGTTAGAAACAAATATCCTGATATCACATCATGTAAGACAAACATGGATTAATTTATAAATATAATATTTTAGTCTTTCCCAGAGACATGATAGAGCATCCTCAAAATAATTTTTTCTTATACAAACATTACAAACCACTGACAAGAACTGGTTATAAGAGTTTCTTCTGCTTTATTAATATCCTGTAATAAACTTTTGACTTCAAATATGAAAAAGCATCAAGAAAACACACTATATCTTAAGCACATATATGCTCAGTCACATTTATGTCAATATATCAATAGTTTGGATAGATTTTCCAATAATCAAAATTCTAGAATATAAATGGATGTGATAACCCTTTAGATCGGGGTATCTGGGTGGCTCAGTTGGTTAAACGGCTGCCTTCAGCTTGGGTCATGATCCCAAGGTCCTGGGGTCAAGTCTCCCTGCTCAGTGGGGAGCCTCTTTCTCCTTTTCCCTCTCCCTCTGCCCCCTGCTCCTGCTCTCTCTCTATCTCTATCTCAAATAAATAAATAAAGAATCCTTTAAAAAATCCTTTAGATCAACAGCTTACCTTGAGAAAGTGCTGGGTCTGATACTCTTCCTTGGGGACTGGACTTGCTGATAAAACCCAGGGTAAATTCAGGGTAACAGCTGTTCCTGGCAAGAAAATGAAAGAGTATCAAAACTCTGAACACCACAGGGGCACCAGCGTGGCTCAGCCGGTTAAGTGTCCCACTCCTGATTTCAGCTCCGGTCATGATCTCAGGGTTGTGGGATCAAGGCCCAATTTGGGAGCCATGCTCACCTGGGAATCTGCTTGAAGTTCTTTCTCCCTCTTCCTCTGCATCCCACCCCCAACCCCAAGGCATGCACATGCTCTCTCTCTCAAATAAATAATCTTAAGAAAACAAAAACAAACATGGGGCTCCTGGGTGGCTCAGTGGGTTAAAGCCTCTGCCTTAGGCTCAGGTCATGATCCCAGGGTCCTGGGATCCAGCCCCATGATGGGCTCCCTGGCTCTCTGCTCAGCAGGGAGCCTGCTTCCCTTCTTCTCTGTCTGCCTGCTTCTCTGCCTACTTGTGATCTCTCTCTGTCAAATAAATAAAATCTTTAAAACAAACAAACAAGCAAAAACCTCTGAACACGACAGATAAAACTCAAAAAAAGTCAGTCATATCATGAGACAAAACAGTCTCATGATATGACTGACTTCCAAATGAACAATTTTGGAGACAATAATCTTCAGAGAATGATTAAAGAAATAGTGTCACCAAATTGGAGGCAGAGTGAGGTAAGAGGAAGAATAAAATAAACTAGAGAATAAGATAGGACTGGTTTTTACTTATTTTTCAAGATAAACAAGAAACAAGCTTCAAATATAATGATTAGGTAATATGATTTTCACTGTAAGAATATTAAATATTATTTTAAATATTAATATTAAATATAACAAATATTAAAGTATAATATTAAAAGTATGCTGGATCTGTTGTCCATCACTATGAGGGCTGGGTACATTCTTTGAGGCATTTACCAAAGACTGCATGACGTGTCCCCAAGTGGCTGGGGGGAGTCAAAATTCCACCAACCTCCTACCTTCTGAAGAAAATAAAATGAAAATGTTCAAATGCTTTTTTAATCTGTGTGGGCACAGTTCATGAGTTTTCTTACAGATTCCAATATCCTACATAGCTATAACAATGCTTTCTATTTTGAATTATTCTCTTTCTTTTAACAAGATGCTGTCAACTCTGAATATCTGTATTCTATTATTAGTTTATACCTTTAATACTGTTTCCAGTTCCCTTAATTCTTTTTCAGATAAATGAGGTCTATATTAGAAGAACTGATGTGTTGACTTTGTAATATTTTGTGCTATCTGCACTTTGTTAATTCATTCACTTTTTAAACTTAGCTTAGTGGTTGTTTAAGAAAAGTAAAAGCCAAATGTCATCCTACAAACAGGCAAAATCATTTTTGACTTGAAAAGCAGTCCAAAGCTTTTAGCACGCACTCCGTAATTAATTCAGTTTATTCAATGTTTAAATAAACATGACACTTAATCTTGTCTAATTTATAAGCATAAAAACAAATTTTATGCATGTTTAAACTTCTTAACAATAATATTTGCTCCTTTTCTAATTTTAGACAACGTGATTAATATAGGATTTAAGAAAGCAAAAATAATGTTTAATACATATTTTATCAGCATGGTTCTCTCAAGATTAGGATTTGGGCAAATTTATTAATCTGTGAGCCATTATTAAAAATGTGTCCTTATTTCTGAAGAATAAGTTCATTGAAAAGGGAACACGTGAATGTCAGATTTCTTTGTTTCAGTTGATCAAGGTTTTCTAATGATTTATTTGGGTAAGAAGTATTCAATGTTTATATATTTCTGCTTATGTGTTGGACTGAAACAGACATTTAAAAACTACTAAAAACCTTAGATTATGCTTGTCCAATTATGGTACAGTGATAAAACGTTATCTTTGTGACCAAGATTATAATCAGTCTGTTTATTCCTAAATTACTAAAATATTAAAAAATTGCATTATTCAGTTTAATATTTTTCATCTCCTGAAAACTCATGAATTTCCTGTCGTAAAATTACTACTTTAAAAATTTGAATTGTTTTTTTTTTTAAAGATTTTAGCGAGAGAGGGAACGCAAGAAGGGGGAGAGGCAGAGGGAGAGGAAGAAGCAGGCTCCCCGCTGAGCTGGGTACCCTAGGTAGGACTGGATCCCAGGATCTTGGGATCATGAGCTGAGCCAAAGGCAGACGCTTAACTGACTGAGCCACCCAGGCACCCCAAATTGCTTTTTACATTGTAATTGTATGGTTTTAACAGTTTATCTTTTCTTTTGAATTTGTCTATGTTATAATGATCTGAAAAACATTTAAAAAGTAAATAAAGTCAAATACATAATATTTTTGGTAGAGTACCATGCATTTTACAACAAAATAAATGTATCTAACTATTTTTGGTTTCAAATGTTACCTAAAATTTTACCATCCTGTTTTTACCAGCAAATCGCAAAATTAAGACAACTAAAACCCAGGAAGGACATTAATAATTATTCTATCATAGACAGATATAATTAGGGCACATAATATATAAAAATATATAAAATGTGTATATGTATACAAACATAAAGATATCTACACATGTACACAAAACACATGTATATACATATTATATACACACATAAATACATATACATATTTAAGTAAATGCATATATATAGTCATAGTCATCCAAAGGAATATGAGGAAATTAAAAATTTAAACAAAGTAAAAGACAAAGTAATATAGAAACAATATGCAAAAATGGGATAATGGATAAATGCTTTCAAGAACTTCTGTTTACTTGAATGGACCACAAAATTCAGTTAAATATATTTAGTTTCACTATTTCTAGAGTTAGGGAAACATGTTT
>PISX010026156.1:0-24837 GCA_004024625.1 Mellivora capensis | reverse complement strand
GAATGCATTAGCAAGAAAGACATCATAATTGAAATCAATACCATGACTTTGAAGACTGTTTCCATGATGAGTTCTGGTCCTGTGAATTTTATATGCTGCCATAATCATGTTGGTGTAATTCATTAGACACTTTCAACAATTCAGTTCGCACGCACACTCACACAGGCACATGAAACGTTGACTCACATTTCTTTTATACTAAATTTATTGTTTAGCTCTTTGAACTTTCAGTTGTTCATATCATTAGATACATAAAAAAGATTCATTTGTTCTCTCAAGTCAAAAATGTGATTTAAGCATTACCATGAAAAAGTTTTTTTTGCTATAACTATGAAGTTTCTAATTTACATGTGCAAAAGAGCATACATTTCAACTTATGACTGCTACTTGCATAATATTCTTCCCTGTGGACTTTTCATCATTTTTGACTCTTGAAACCTTTGTGGTCATCATCCTCATCATTGACTGCCCATATTTTCCTATGCTCATTCATTAGGTAAACTTTGCCAGCACTTTGTCCTTCTACCATGTTCTGATTCCTCAAGCACAGACTTTTTGAAATCTTGCAGTTGTAGAGTGAAGAGGAATGATGACCTCTCTGTGTCTTATTTTCCTGTAAGAAATGTGTACATGAATTCTAAAGGAGGATACTGGATGCTAGAGCCAGACAACCCACCTCTGAAATTGTCTTTCAGCTTTTGGTAGTATCTTCATTGGCTAGCATCCTGGTAAGGGAAGCTTATTAAGCTACATTTAGGATATCCCTGCCTTGCTTATAGCCAAGCAACCATGAAGAGAATTAAGGCACTTCCTGGAGAAGCAAGAGAATTTCTGCTTTAAAAATTCTCCATATCATTAAAAGCACAGTAGGGATGTGTAGAACATGCCATCAAATCCCTCTGGTGCTCACATTTAAACTCTGGTTTTTAGAGCCTCGGAATGTACCCTTACTGTGTGATTATACTTAAATTACATTTTGCAGACAAGTTGGGGAGAGAAGCTTATTTCTCTCCATTTTGAGATTAGTGCTGTTTCTCGTGTAGCATCAGATTACCAAAAGAGCGTGGACTGTATGCACAACCATTGCTCCTACTCTCAGAGAATGAATTTTTCACTCCATGTAGATAATTATGAGCTACAGCTTGTCTGATTATTTTACATATTTGATAGGTATTTTAGTACTTTCCATCAAGTTCTTAGTGTTCCCAAAAGTTCTATTTTAGGGCTACCCCTCTGTGGGCTCCCAATACGGGCTGATGAAAAGAATATGAGGAAATCAACCAAGCACACCTATGGTACCACCTTCACATTGTCATTCAGGCAGAGTTGGAAAAGTCCCCACGGGGACACTTCTGAAACACAGGCTAACATTTTCCCTGGAGAAAATGGAACTCAATAACTGGGCTGAAATGCATTTCTTCAGAGAGGTGGCAGAATCCCTTAGAATATTTTCAAGTGTAGACAAAACCCTCAACAGATTAATGTAGTATTCTTGGATAAAAGTGTTCACAAATGATTGAATACTCTATCTGCAAGGCTTCAACAACTGTCAGCTTTCAGGGGAGTAGATTAATTTTGACAAAGGAATTGTCACAGTTCATGAGCAATTTTTGTTACATTGACTTTATACACGCAAATATAAAGGAATCCTTAATCAAAAAGCATTTATTTTATTTACTACTAAAGATGCCAACATACTTGGAAAAGGTCTGTCTTTAGCTCTCATTGTCCCCTTCCTAATGCTAAAATTGCATCCTCCTGTCTGATATTTCAGAGTTCTACTGAAATTAGGAAAAATATTTTTTTCCTCTTGTTCAATTTCCTTATATCTTCTGAGTATAAATGTCAAACATTTTCTACCTCTCATAGTCACCTTTTACATGCCTACCTAATAGTAAATTTATGTCCATTATTTCAAAACATGGACATTGAAGATTGAACCAGGGAACTTTTCATACTTAGAGTGTGATTGATAATTGCAAAATGTAAGCTACAGGGTAGCTTTTCCCCCTGTTAAACAATTCTTCCTACTATGCTGATAGTAAGTTTTAAAAGCCATTTTCCAGAGGCAAATGACTCCAGTACTGCACATTTGTTAAATAAAAACATACAACATTTAAAATATGTGTGTAACTCTAGACAATATTTATAAAGTCCAGTGATTCTTATAGATACTTATTTTTATTAAGTATTTGTAAGTGACTACTTAAAACCTGAGTTAGGTAATAATTTTACCTTTCTTGACCAACAGAAAAAAAAAACAAACAGGAAGATAAATGAATGGTACTCAAATGGCTTCTGTTTCCTTTAAAAAGTTAAAAAAAAAAAAAAAAGCCAAGGGCACATGGTTAGCTCAATTGGGTTAAGTGTCTCTTGATCTCAGCGCAGGTCTTGATCTCAGGGTCATGAGTTCTTTAAAAAAAAAAAAAAAAAAAAAAAACGGAAAGGGGGGTGGTAGAAACAAAAACAAAACAAAAAAACCAGGACCCAAGAACAAAAAAAAAAATGTATGTGTTTCTTAATAAGTCTCTATTTTACCAGTAGTTGCTATATAGAGCCTCGGGAAGCCAGGCAAAACAAAGCCATGCTGATTCATTTCATTTTTGTGCTTATCTGTTTATTTTCCTGAAATTGTTTGATCACTCTGACTTTTCATTTTCCATAACTTTGTGGCTGTATGGACTATTTCTGAAGATTGGTTCAATATATCAGAATGCCATCTTTCCTGCCTTGTTAAATTTCCTCTAGAAAAACACAGGGGTTCTTAAATAACTATACTCCCTTCCTCCTTTATTGAAGCTTCTCCAATGAATTGAATTTACAAATAATGAGGATGACTAATGTTTATGCAGTTTTACAGACCTGCATGTATTTCAGAGTATCCAAGATTAGAATCTGTTGACGTGGATAAGTATTAACATAGCAATATATCTGCTATGCTTTGCTTAAGAATGTCATTGCGCAGAATAAAGCTTTGTATACAACATCAGATTCAGGGTGACCATAAAGGAAAAATATTACAGAATGAATGTTTGGTCTCTGTATTTTGTTTGCATATTTGTAAGTGTGTATGTATGTGTTAAGATCTAATACAAGAATTTCCTAATTAGGTGCTTTCTCATATGTGACAAAGGATTTGTTATATACATAACTCCTTGATAAGCAAATTTCTTCACATCCCCATTGAAAGTAATTTAGCTCAGGGCTATCTAATAAAACTTCATGCATTATGAAATATTCTATATTTGTGCTGATCAATATAGTAACAGCTTCACATAGCTTTTGAGTACTTCAAATGTGGTTAGTGTGACTAAGGATCTGAATTTTCAAATTTTCTTTAGTTCTAATTAAGTTATATTAAAATAGCCACTTGTAACTGATGGCTACTATACTGAACAACATAAATCTAGTTGATATGTAAATGCAACATGACATGATAAAAACCATTATTTTGTTCAGTGTATAACATAGCTGAGTGTCTTCAGAGACCCAGAGCTAAAAGAGGATACAAAATTCTTTCCTTGAGAGAAACCAGTATTATTAATAAAAGGTACACATAGAAAGCCATACTAGTTCAGAGTTTAGGCATTAGAATATGACAGACAGATTCAAATCCTGCCTCTGATCCTCATTTGCATTGTTACCTGAGAGAAAAATATTTTAATTTTTTTGAGTCCTTATTTTCTAAGTTGTACTTGGGGCTATTAATAATGAAATTGTGTGTGTAACAGGCTTATCACTCAACAAAGAGAAATAATAATGGTAATGATGATCCTGGTTAGGATGGTGTGAGCTTCATACATTCAAGCTCATTAAAACCCTCAAATTACATCTGTTAAAAATACTAGCTCCATTTCCCAGATGGGAAAACTGAAGCTCAAAGTTATTTTCAAGATCACTTCACCAATCCAAAATTTGAATAAGTCTAGTTAAAGGTCTCTTCTTTTCATCTTGCCACATTGCCTCTTTGGTAGAACCAATTAGACTTGCAGTTAAAAGTCTAAACTACTCATTCTCACTACAAGTGTATCACTTTGAAGGTGACATTTGAGTCATATTTATGCATGCACATCCTAAGTTGGACCTTTAAAAGGAAGGGAGGGAGGGAGGGAGGAAGGAAGCAAAGAGGGAGAGAAAAAAGGCAAAGTAGCTCTTCCAGAATCTGTATTAGAGGAATATTCACTTGCTCATTTCTGAAAGAAGGAAGGGGAGGTGGGTAAGAGAGAGATGGAGCCATATATGGACCCATGAATTGTCATGAGGGTTCAAGCTGCCTGGCTCTGCTTACCTCTTTCAACCAGGAAATGCAAGATATGGGTTGCAGAATATAGATTCCTGTATTTTAAAAAACAACTCTTCCATGTCTTTTCATTGCCACCATTATATTCATGCCACCAATATACACATATATTGCCACCTGATATATATATATCAGGCATAGACTAATCAAATTAGCAACTCCTTCTTCCTTGGAGTGGGAATAGGGAGACAAAAGTCTGGCTACGAGATGGACCAAGTCACTTCTACATTTGACAATGCCAGAAAGACCTTGAAAATACACCTTAAAAATTATTGTATATATTCTGCTGCCTGAGTGGTTAACCCTTTGACAGGTGCTCTCTAGAGATGGAAGTGATTTATGTTATAATTCAGTTGCAGGAAATAAAGTTGCCTCCAAACTCCAAAAAATAGAGATGGAATTGACATTTTTCTGGGTAAATCTGAGATATCTATGTCATGATTCCTAACTGATAAAGAACTGGCTCCCAGTGGGCTATAGTAATTAATTACAAGAACTTGAAAAATCTATATTTGTGTAGTCCATGATTGGTAGACTGAATAAATAAATGTTTTGTATCCGGTACGTATTTGTTAGAATATTTTTTTAAAGCTTAGAGATGGAGCTTTATTAGGAAAATAGATATGGATTTAAAACAAGAATTCAGAATGTTACAGAATTATGCATGTTCTCAATTAACTTATGTGAGAAGTACTAACAACAGCACCATGAAGGAATCCTCATCATTCATAATTTGGTGTGAACAGTAGACTTCTGGGATGGAGCCCAGTTCTTGACTATTATGACCTTCCTGACAGCTTTCTGGGGATGATGCTCCTTTCTTGGTTTTATGATCTTTACTCATGGAGTTCTGCCTAAGTGGATATAAGTTACATGAAGAATTAATTTTAATTTTAATTAATTTAATTAATTGTAAAAACCTATTCTCCAAATACCACAAAGTATCCATAGAAATAATCAGAGAGTAGATGTGAGTACAACATTCATAGAACTCTAGAAATTTTACAGTTGGTGATTTTGTTCTCTATACAAATTTTACAAAAGTGTAGAAGCTTTCAGTTTAGTCATATTAAGCATAGACAAGCAGCTTTTCCATTTAAAGTAATATGGTTATATTTTTAGAAGAGTGAAAAAACTTGCTGTTAGTTGCAATATTATAAAACATGATTTGTGCCATCTCTCTCCCAGCTGATTAGCTTGTATGACTAGCATCAAGTATAAAGAAAACAAATTGTTTACTTTTTTATTCCTTTTTTTTTTTTTAGAGAGAGAGAGCATGAGCAGTGGGGGAGGGGAAGAAGGAGTGAGAGAATCTTTGGCAGGCTCCATGCTCAGTGTGAAGCCCAATGCAGGGTTTGATCTCATGATTCTGGGAACATGACCTGAGCCACAACTAAGAGTCAGATGCTTTACCAACTGAGCCACCCAGGATCCCCTACTTTTTTATTCTTAAGGCTAAAATTTCTGTATGTTAACATTAATCTGAGTTCAAGGATAGAAAATAACAAAATTCCTAACTATTCTATTTTACAAATCTGTGGTCCAGCGACTACTAAAGCATGAAGAAACTGTTCAATATGTTTGTCTTGAGTTTTATTTATTTAAAATCCACTGATTCACAATAATTGAGAAAACTAGCAAAAAAGAGAAGTCTGGGACCCAGATGGATTCATACATGAACTCTACCAAACATTTAAAAAGGAATTAATATTTATCCTCCTCAGACTATTGTAAAAAAATAGGAGAGGAAGGAAAACTTCCAAGTATGTTCTATAAGGCCAGCATTACCCTGATACCAAAACCAGACAAAGACACCACGAAAAGAAACTACAGGCCAATATTTCTGATGTACATAGATGTAAAAATTCCCTACAAAATATGGGCAAATCACATTCAACAATACATTAAAAGGATCATTTACCACAATGAGGTAGGATTTACTCTGTAGATGCAAGGATGGTTCAATATTCACAAATCAATCAATGTGATACACCACATCAAAAAAAAAAAGGTAAACTTCATATGATCTTCTCAATACATGCAGAAAAACATCTGACAAAATTCAGCAGCTGTCCATAAAAACTCTCAACAAAGTGGGTTTAAAAGGGAACATAACTCAACATAATAAAGTCTATATATGAAAAACTGACAACTAACATCATACTCAGTAGTGAAAAACTGAGAGCCTTTCCTTCAAGATTAGGAATAAAACAAACATGTCCACTCTCATCACCTTTATTCAACATAGTACTGGAAGTCCTAGACATAGCAATCAGACAAGAAGAAGAAAAAAGAGACATCCATACTGGTAAGGAAGAAATTAAGCTGTCACTATTTTCAGATGACAGGGCATGCTTCCTGGAAAACCCTAAAGACTCCACCAAAAAAAAACATTAAAAGAAATAAATGAATTCAGTAAAATTGCAGGATGCAAAATTAATACCTAAAAATCAGTAGCATTTCTACACTTAATAGTGAAGTAGCAGAAAGAGAAAATAAGAAAACAGTTCCATTTACAATTGCACCAAAAGGAGTATAACTCCTAAGAACAAACTTAACCAAGGAGATAAAAGAAAGGTACTCTGAACTATAAAACATTGATGAAAGAAATTGAAGATGACACAAACAGAAAGATGTCTCATGCTTATAGATTGGAAAAATTTAATGTTGATATGTCCATACTACTCAAAGCAGTCTTCAGATTTAATGCAATCTCTGTCAAAATGTCAACAGCATTTTTCACATAACTAGAACAAATAATACTAAAATTTGTATGGGAACACAAAAGACCTCAGATAGCCAAAGCAATCTTGAGAAAGGAACAAAGATGGAGGTATTAAAATTCCAGATTTCAAGTTCTACTACAAAGCTGTAGTAGTTAAAACAGTCAGGTACTGGCACAGAAATGATACATAGATCAGTGGAATGTAATAGAGAACCCAGAGGTGAAACCACATTTACATAGTAATTAATCTATGAGAAAGGAGACAAGAATATACAATGAGGACAAGAGCATCTTGTCAACAAATAATGCTGGAAAAACTTCACAGCTACATGCAAAAGAATGAAATTGGACCACTTTATAGCACCATACATTTAAAAAAATGGATTGAAGACCTAAATGTGAGACCTGAAATCATAAAAATTCTAAAAGAGAGAGCCCAGGCAGTAGTTTCTCTGATATTAGCCACAACGTTTTTCTAGATCTGTCTTCTTAGGTAAGGGAAGCAAAAGTATAAATAAACTCTTGGGATTACTCTTGGGATTATATCAGAATAAAAAGCTTTGGACAGTGAGGGAAACCATAAATGAATCAAAAAAGCAACCTACTGAATGGGAGAAGATGTTTGCAAATGATATTTTGCAAATGATATACTTGATAGGGTGTTAATAACCAAAACATATAAAGCACTTCTGCAATTCAAAAAAAAAAAGTCTGATTAAAAAATTGGCAGAGGACCTGAATAGATATTATTCTAAAGAAGATATACAGATTGCCAATAAGCACATGAAAAGTTGTTCAAGATCATTAATCATCAAATCAAAACCATAATGAGATATCACCTCACACCTGTTAGAATGGCTATGACCAAAAAGACAAGCAATAACAAGTGTTGGTGAGGATGCGGAGAAAAAGGAACCCTTTGTGCACTGTTGGTAGAAATGTGAATTGATGCAGCCACTGTGGAAAACAGTATGGAAGTTCCTCAAAAAATTAAAAATAGAAATACCATATAATCCAATAACTCCACTAATGAGTATTTACCCAAAAAAAACAATAATCCTAATTCAGAAAGATATATGCATCCTATGTTTATTTTACCATTATTTACAATAGCCAAGATAAGAAAGTAACCTAAGTGTCCATCAAAAGTTGAATGGGAAAAGAAGATGCCACACACACACACACACACACACACACACACGGGAATATTATGCAGCCATAAAAAGGTTGAGACAAACTGGTTACACCTAGAAGGTATTATGCCAAGTGAAATAGGTCAGACTGAGAAAGACAAATACCATAGGATTTCACTCATATGTGGAATCTAAAAACAGAACAAAACAAATGAACAAAAAGGAGAATCCAACCTATAAATAAGAAGAACAAGCTGGATGCCAGAGAAATGGGAGAGGGAGGATGGACAAAATGGGTGACAGGGAATGAGAGATACAGGCTTCCAGTTATGGACTGAATAAGTCATGGGAATAAAAGGCAAAGCATAGAGAATATGGTCAATGGTATTGTAATAGCATTACATGCTTATGGTGAGCATACATAATATAGAGAGAAATTGTTTCACTATTCTCTAGTATTCTCTCTATATATAGAGAGAATATACATGTATTCTCTATACATAATATATAGAAAAATTGTTTCACTATGTTGTACACTTGCAAATAATGTAACATTGTGTGTCAACTATACTCAGATAAAAGAATAAAATAAAATCTACTGATTCAGTGCCCTACGTCACTGAGAAACAGCTATAGCTGTAGCCCCTACCAAGAACTCATAGCCATTAGAAATTGGGCAGACATTGAAATAACTAGGCTCTGAGTTTAAACCAAGTCAATGCGATTTACTCATGCCATAAAGAATATGGATTTTTTTGTCTTGAAAGGGTGAAGGAAATTCATTCAGGATTTTTGTTTGTTTGTTTGCATTAAAATGGCTTTAGAGTGAGCAGACTGGAAGTTCTTTTAAATTATTTATGCTTTTAGCCCTAAAGCTAAGAAGATAAGTTGTTAGAATATTTTATTTTTGTGTGAGTAGTTTCACAGCTTGTCTTCCCATGTTTATAAGCCTCGAAGGGTGAATCCGTTTTCTTATCTGTTTAAGTAAAATATGAAATACACTGAGAAAGGTGTTCATTTCCTGAAATATTACCAGTTCCTGGTTAACCACACGGTATAATTACTTCATTCTACCACACTCCTGAGATCTTCTGGAACAATTCTGATTTCCTATAGATGCATTCTTTCAAAATGGGAGATTTATTAACTATATACTTACTCTTTAACTTCCTTTAAGAGATATATTTATCTTTTCAGCCTATTTTAATGTTAACCCATAGTTCAAAATGTTTTTATTAAACTGAACTATTACTAAAGGTGATTTGATTTTTATACTTTTATGAAGATAAACCCACAAGTCAGGAAAAAGAGTTCTTTTTAAGACCAATGGACAAAAGATCCTGATTTGTGTTTCAGAAAGTATGGCCACTATAACCAGAGAATAAGAAAAGAGTTATGAGACCAATTGCAGTGTGAACAAAAATTCTCAGAGAAAACTAAAGCTAGGAGCTATTGGAAAGTGTCCTTAAAATTTATGTGTTCAGGATAGATAAACTCAACCAATAGAGTAAGACAGAAAGAGTGATATGTACAATGAATCTAACAGAATGTTTCCACCACCAAACCCAGGCATCACATACATCAGATGTTCAGTATATGTTAGATATATGAAAATCTATAATTTTCAAAACCAAACCAAAACCAAAGCTAGGGGCGCCTGGGTGGCTCAGTGGGTTAAAACCTCTGCCTTTGGCTCAAGTCAACATCCCAGGGTCCTGGGATCGAGCCCCGAGTCGGGCTCTCTGCTCAGCAGGGAGCCTGCTTCCCTTCCTCTCTCTCTGCCTTCCTCTCTGCCTACTTGTGATCTCTGTCTGTCAAATAAACAAAATCTTTAAAAAAAAAAAAAACTAAAGCCAAAATCATCATGAAATGTATACAGGGTGGATCAATAAAATCCATGAGAGTATGCTTTAAAAAGGTCAGGATGGAGCATGGGAGATAGGCAGCACAGTTCCATAACTGCTTTAAGATTGCATGTGCTAAGCTGTCATCAAAAAGACAGTATGGTACTGGCACAAAAACAGACACATAGATCAATGGAACAGAATAGAGAACCCAGAAATAGACTCTCAACTCTATGGTCAACTAATCTTCGATAAAGCAGGAAAGAATGTCCAATGGAAAAAAGACAGCCTCTTCAATAAATGGTGTTGGGAAAATTGGACAGCCACTTGCAGAAAAATGAAATTGGACCATTTCCTTACACCAACACACAAAAATAGACTCAAAATGGATGAAGGACCTCAATGTGAGAAAGGAATCCATCAAAATCCTTGAGGAGAACACAGGCAGCAACCTCTTCGACCACAGCCACAGCAACTTCTTCCTGGAAACATCGCCAAAGGCAAGGGAAGCAAGGGCAAAAATGAACTATTGGGATTTCATCAAGATCAAAAGCTTTTGCACAGCAAAGGAAACAGTTAACAAAACCAAAAGACAACTGACAGATTGGGAGAAGATATTTGCAAACGACTTATCAGATAAAGGGCTAGTGTCCAAAATCTATAAAGAAATTATCAAACTCAACACTCAAAGAACAAATAACCCAATCAAGAAATGGGCAGAGGACATGAACAGACATTTCTGCAAAGAAGACATCCAGATGGCCAACAGACACATGGAAAAGTGTTCCACATCAATCGGCATCAGGGAAATACAAATCAAAACCACAATGAAATATCACCTCACACCAGTCAGAATGGCTAAAATTAACAAGTCAGGAAATGACAGATGCTGGCGAGGATGCAGAGAAAGGGGAACCCTCCTACACTGTTGGTGGGAATGCAAGCTGGTGCAACCGCCCTGGAAAACAGCATGGAGATTCCTCAAAAAGTTGAAAATAGAACTACCCTATGACCCAGCAATTGCACTACTGGGTATTTACTCTAAAGATACAAATGTAGTGATCCGAAGGGGCACATGCACCCGAATGTTTATAGCAGCAATGTCTACAATAGCCAAACTATGGAAAGAACCTAGATGTCCATCAACAGATGAATGGATAAAGAAGGTGTGGTATATATACACAATGGAATACTATGCAGCCGTCAAAAGAAATGAAATCTTGCCATTTGCAACGACGTGGATGGAACTAGAGGGTATCATGCTTAGTGAAATAAGTCAATCAGAGAAAGACAACTATCATATGATCTCCCTGATATGAGGAAGTGGAGATGCAACATGGGGGGTTGGGGGGGCTAGGAAAAGAAGAAAAGAAGCAAGATGGAATTGGGAGGGAGATAAACCATAAGTGACTCTTAATCTCACAAAACAAACTGAAGGTTCCTGTGGGGAGGGGGATCCGGAGAGGGGGTGGGGTAATGGACATTGGGGAAGGTATGTGTTATGGTTAGTGCTGTGAAGTGTGTAAACCTGGCAATTCACAGACATGTATCCTGGGGATAAAAGTACATTATATGTTTATAAAAAATAAAAATTAAAAAAAAAAAAGATTGCATGTGCTTATTACAGAGATCTTTGCTCTCTGTGGTAAATGAATGAGGAAGAAATATGGCATATGGAACACATGCAGTATCTCTTCTCCCTCCTAAAACTTTATGAATTTGGCTGTATATGAATACACCCAGGACACAGTAAGCAGGAGAGGAGAGATCACAGTGGAGGAGTGGCATCGATAAAACGACGGGAAATGGAAATTTAATAGTCAAGCGCTAAGGACTTAGCAGAGCAGAGGACTTGGAAGTCTAAATGCCAACAGACTGAAGCAGGTTTGAAGTGAGCTGATGAAAGCCCTGGATCCGCCACATGCTCAGAGGTTACAGACCTCATGTGGCTGTGAATGCTGGCGAATGCTGAGATTGAAGATGGAGTATTGTTTCAAAGTCCATACAAAAGTAATTAGATTATATGTAAGTGATGAATCACTAAATTCTACTCCTGAAACCAGTATTACACTGTATGTTAGCTAAGTAGAATTTAAACAAAAACTTGAAACAAACAAACAAAAAGTACATAGAAGCCCAGATCCGTTTACCCATCTGCAACAGTGATAGGAGCTTTACACTCTATAGAAATGAAATTAGGAAGATTCTGTAGTCCCAGAAACAAGATGCAACAAAAGGAAGGGACCATCTTGAGAACTGAGTGTGAATCTCCCCCCGCAGCCCATTCTGCCCCCCGCCACACTTTGCCCTTTGGCAGTCCCCTTCCAGAACTTTGTAATAAGGTTTATAATTTCAATCTCCTCCTATCTTCTCAAATCAGAGAATGGAGAATTATTCTCTAGAGAAATGGGTACAATGAAGCCACCACAAGATGTATCACTATAAAATACTACAAATGGGTTTTAAAATATTCTGATTTATATCAAAATATTAAGGGTTGCACAATTATTTTTGGTCCTAAGGCTTTTAGTGATTTTTAAAGTCAAAACTGAAAATTCCAAACATAAAAGTCTCTAAATTGTATATTTATAACCTTGAAACTTTCTTCAGCATAACTGCAAACATTCTGACATTAGTTTTAACAAAAGGTAAATCAGCCACAAAATAATGGATGCTGGTCCAATATTGGTATAGAAGGAGCTGTATTTGGAGATGGAATTAGAAAGTAGGTCTAACTGGTAACATTCACTTAAGCCAAAAAGCAGACCTTGAATTTACAATCTACTTATTCACACATGCATAGAAATATTACCTGGGCCCCATGAGGACATAAGCAGCAGCCAAATTTCATTAAAAAAAAAACAACCCAAGTTTCCCCTTCAGTTCCTAAATATTGGCAGACACTGAAAGTCTATTTTTGGAATTAAACATAGATAATTATTTCTAGGCATGGAACCAAAAGCTCATGTCTTCAGATTCAGCAGTTTCCAAAATTGGTTCATGGACTTTTCTCTTGGGCCCCTATAGCTCATATTCCAGAGCTGAGATATATACATAAACTTAAAATATGCAAATCTCTTTTAGCTTTTTAATGAATCAGGATGGGGATTGAGAAAAAGAATGATAATTTAGAATGGAGACCCTTTTTTTGACGTTAGGTTAGATGTGAGAACAGAGAGTTTTTTTTCTCCTAATGAGAAATTCATTGGTCAGTTTTGTATTTTATTTTTGTGACAAATGCCTCCTAATCATAAGAAATCATGCAGGTCTTTAACAAAGGACTAAAACATGAAGAAAGATTTATAGAGGCAATAATTAGCCTGTCTGAAATCTTTATAAATTCTGTATAATTTATGTAAAGTAACTAAAAATTAAGGAGTTGGTATTTTAAAAATCCTAAATGGTATTAAATAGTCTTAATCTTCTTACCAGGCTGTGATTATTTCAATTGACTAGTTTACAGTGGGATATGGGAACTATATTGCATTTGACATGAATTTCAGTGGTAACCTAAAAGTACCTTTCTTTGAATAGCAATTATTTACAGGTGATCATATTAAAAAGAACTGTATTTAGATCGAGTGAAAAATTATCATAGAAGTGTTCTCAGTAATGACAAATACATAATGCATGGGACTTAAATCAGACCCTGTGATTTAACTTTTAATTTTCTATGGTGTAGGTTTTAAGAGAGTTTCTTATCAGTAAAAATATGATAGAGAAATATTATTTACCTACACCACAAAAGGTACACCTACTTTGTCTGATTTTGATTAATATTCCTGGTGTAAAGTAAAATCACATAGTTGGATCTTTCATGAACAAAAACCATCAAAGTGTGCAAAAATAGTTGGGTTTGCATGAGCAGTTGGCAGCAGTGAGTAAATTGCCATTGAATCAGTCAGTAGTAATCTATAAGGTATTTCAATAATTCATTTAAACTAGTAAATAGAAGAGTCCTTGTAAGAAATTTATGAAAGAGTGTGTTTCATCCTTCTGGTCTTCATGTATTAACGTTTCATATTATAAATACTGCTTTGTTCTTGATTTCTCAAGTTTCTCAAAATACAAAGTTCTTGTGACTTATGTATTTTGAAGAGATTCTGTTTTGCTTATCTATGGAAATATACTTGCTGGTTAAGTGTGCAAATCAATTTGGCATTCCTGAAACTTTCTAATTAGATATTACAGAAAACCAAAGAGGTAAAAAAATTAGTAATTAATATCAGGTGGTGATCCTTATCCTCAGACAGATTGCTTTTAGTAATGATTTCTTTTGAAAACTTGGATGGTAGAGACAAATGTTTCTGAAAATGACTAGCCATTTTCATCAAATAAATAGCACTGTTTAAAAGCATTCTATTTAGGGGGCTCTAGGGTAGCTCAGCCGGTTAAGCATCCGACTCTTGATTTTGGCTCAAGTCACAAGCTCAGAGTCGTGGGATTGAGCCCCATATTGGGCTCCACACTCAGTGGAGAGTCTGCTTGAGATTCTTTCTCCCTTCCCCTTCCCCTTCCCCTCCCCTGTATGCCATGCATTCTCTCTCTCTTTCAATCTCTCAATATCAAATAAATAATTTTCTAAAAAGCATTATATTTAGCATCAAACTAGGCATTTCCATATTTTTAAAAGATTTTTTTTTTGAGAGTGAGAGAGGGAAAGCAGAGGAGGAGGAAGCATCAGAGGGAGAAGCAGACTCCCCACTAAGTGGGAAGTCTGACACAGGCCTCGATCCTGGCACTCTGGGACCATGACCTGAGCCAAAGGCAGATACTTAACTGACTGAGCTACCAGCCACTCCCCATTTTCATATTTTAATATGTTTTATTTGAATGTTATTAAATTTATAGGACCCATACCACTCTTGGATATGTTTTCTAAAAATTCTGCTGATTACTCAGAGAAGGCTTTCTAGAGTAACTTCTTTTTTTGTGATCACTACTCTTAAGTAGCTTACTTTCAGCTTTATAGATCAAGCAATCAATTACAGTTATGTTCAAAGGTTACCCAGTGCAAGAAGTCTGACTTGATATGCTTGAATTCACAAAATATGGATGATTAAACCAAATTCCAGTGTATTTATTTATAAAAGCTTTCTGGTGACCTGAGCTGTAGTGTCTATTTCACTTGAAATCAGGGTATCTGAGAAGTTAACATTTTAAACTGCACTTGTTTGCTGAGCTTGGACTGGAAACGAAGTGAGATAGGTTTAAGGCTTATTTCATCTGGACAATGAAGAGGACTAATGAATCATCTACATTTCATCATAGAGAATGACTCTCTAAGTGACAAGAATATTTTTTCCACCAAAATAAATGATTCCCTACCTGATCAAAATGGGTAAATACTACCATTTTTTCTCTTCCTTTTCCTTCTGGTTGAACACTATTCATTTAATAACTAGTTAAATGTTTAATTCAATGAGTTAAATTCAAAAGAGTTAAATTCAATAACTAAGTGACCTAAAATGGGATGCCCAAGGTAGACAAGGTTGCTGTCTTGACATACTAGTTAGAGAGCACAGAAAACCAAAGAGGTAATGGGTAACCACCAGGCGGTGATGAGCATTATATAGGAGAAAATATTATGATGATGATATAACCAAGAATAATGGATGCGAATAGGTCAGGGAAGGCGTCTCTGCAGATGTGCCCTTAGGGCTGAGATCCGGAAGATAGGAGGATACAGATGTGAATATCTGGGGAAGGAATTCCGAAGGAAAGGAACAACAAAATACAGGTGCATGTCAGAAAAGTAAATATTCAGGTGAGAAATATCCATTCCTGACTCTCCAAGTGTGATCATTAAGTTATGTCAACACAAATATTTCTGACTGCCTGCTTATGAGTTAACCCAGATATAATCCCCAAAAGACAGAGTCTTAGTCATTTCTGTGTCCCCCAGTCCCTAGAACAGAGTCTACTATGGATTAGGGATTTGAAACTTAAGACATGTTTTTGAAGGGACATGAACAGTCGCATATCAAAGTCATTCCTTGTAATTCAGTGGCAACATCCTTTCACAAAGGGGGCACCTGGGTGGCACAGTCTGTTAAGCATCTGACTCTTGGTTTCAGGGCAGGTGTAATCTCAGGGTCATGAGATCAAGCCCCACATTGGGTTGCACACTCAGCATGGAGTCTGGTTAAGATTCTCTCTCCCTCCACCTTTGCCCTTCACTCTTATGCTCTCTCCCTCTCTCTCACTGAAATAAATGAATAAATCTTTTTAAAAAAATCCTTTTACAAAATTACACAAGGGGCCAATCTAGTGGGCACATTCTATGCATGACTGACTCTTGATTCTGACACTGATACATGCTCTTTAAACTCCCGTGGAAAGTCCCCATTATTCAAATGAACCCCAGGTAGTCAGATGGCTAATGGAAGCCAGTGTCCATGTCTCCTTTAATACATTTCTCAAAAATTTCTAAAGACCCACCTCTTCACAATTCCATTGGTTTCTTTTCTGTTTTCAGGTGAAACAGGCAGTTCTATTATATCATTTACAGAGGTGTCAATTAAGACCATTTATATATTTATATTAAAAAGTTACTTATTTATAGTTATTTATATAATAAATATAATATATATAATAACATTGAATAACCATTTAAGCTAAATAAGACTTTTTGGTTGGAAACCTAGGGAGTTCCCCAGGGTGAAATTCTAATCAGGCCATGAAAATGGGGAGCAAGGAGAGACCAAAGAAAGAGGCAGGCCTCTCTGCATTGGTGGGTGGCAGTTTTAATAATCAAGGAAACTTACTTACAAGGCTTGTCTTAGGTGGCTGCAAGATGAGTAGCTCCCCACCTCCCACCCACCTAATTCTTAAAAGTTGATATAGAGGCCTTCCTGGGGTTCAGGGGCTCAGTCACGTTTACCATCCAGGTGGTCTCAACAACACATTACTATCTCAAGATTATGTCCTTGAAATGGCTCCAGCTATGAGAACAGCAGAGTATATATTCTGAGAACAAGAGAGAGAGTGAGGAGATTTTAATTGCCTGAGTCTGGCTCTTAGGTCAACCAGTGATCATATCCCCTCAGTAATCTCTCTGGGAGGTATGGGTGGCTCAGTCAGCTGAGTGTCCAGACTCTTGCTCTCAGCTCAGGTCATGATCTCAGGGCTGTGAGATTAAGCTCCCCCACCCCTGCCTGGGGTCAGGCTCCACACTCAGCAGGGAGCCTGCTTGAGATTCCCTCCCTCTTCCTCTCCCTCTGTCACTTGCAGGCATACTCTCTCTCTCTCTCTCTTTTTCTAATAAATAAATAAATAAATAAATAAATAAATAAATAAATAAAATCTTTAACAAGTAATTATTATCTCTTCCAACAACAACTCGGATGAAGAAAACCTCAGTGCAGGTTCTGGAACTGAGGGATGACCATTCAATATTACTCCCATAAATCAGCCACATGCAATATGTGCCCAGGAGGTGGCTTTGACATATGATTATGTGAGGATAAGTGTAGCTCACAACTAACTAAGAGAATAAACAGAGTAAGTAATCGTGGAAATAGAGTGGAAAGGATGATACAAAACAAAGAAAAAGAACACTGATAGGGTTGGGGAAAGAGCATCACTATTTTACAGTCTGTCTGGGTAGGTCCTCTTGTTACAAAACAAATGTAAAAGTAGTTAAGTATTACTTAATTAGGTAACCAGCCATTAATCCTTTATACAAACAGTTCCACAAAAGGTTCAAACTGACTCACAGGAAATACATACAATAAAAAAAAAAGATGGTGTGTGTGTGTGTGTGTTTGTGTGTGTGTGAGAGAGATACATAAAGATGCAGGCATAATTATAGATACATATATATGGATATGAATGAGGTCTAAGAAAGACACAACTAAGTGAAAATAGTTGCTACAGTGACACTGTAAACCTGGCTTTGAATATCCTGAAAACCAATATTAAAGGGCATTCCATGGAACACTAGCCCCTGGTAACATTCAGTAAATAAAAGTGCTCAGTGTCAACTAACTTTGAAAAGGCTGTATACACTCTGTGATCCTTTCTGGAGACTCAAAGTACACTCCAGAATAATAAGTGCTCTGATGAACCAAGGAAAAAAATATGTTTTTTAGCCCATTGTTTCCCAAACATATTGACCATATAATCCATTTTTATTTGTTGGCTTCTCTTTAGACCCATTATATACCCATGAAATCATGTTCCACTGAACACCCTGGCATCCAGAGTTCAGTGCTATTTGCATTAAGGAAGTTAATAACAAGTGTTGTATGCTAATTACAACATTTGG
This sequence comes from Mellivora capensis, assembly GCA_004024625.1. Taxonomy (NCBI): domain Eukaryota; kingdom Metazoa; phylum Chordata; class Mammalia; order Carnivora; family Mustelidae; genus Mellivora; species Mellivora capensis. The sequence goes on along the minus strand of PISX010026156.1, from coordinate 6,566 downwards.
TGAAGCCGATCTATCTAATTTATTTCATTGGTGCTAACACTTTGTATGGTAGGGCATTTTTCTTGACTCTATTTATAGATCATTTTATTTTTGTCTTGTTTTATAGTATATATTTCTTGTGGGCCCATTCACCTTCTTTTCGAAGATCTTTGACAAGACATTAACTAATTAAGCAGTGCTTATCCCAATTCAACCATGACTTTGATTTTCAGAGTCCTTCCATGTATCATTATAAGCTCCTCACTCTTCACCTGGCTCAGAAATAAACTAAGTCTCTCCAAAATGGTTAAATGAATTATGGTATATGAACACATTGAAATACTATGCTGTCATTTAAAATCATCTTTTATAGGAATACTTAATATCACATAATTTTTTCACTGTATATCATTGTGTAAAATAGAGTCACAGTCATTATATGTAGAAGGCTATAGATTTTGTTGTGCTTTTAAGAATGGAATAATTCCCTGTTCTTTGTTTCTCTAAGTGTCTGAAAATTTGTTTAATGTTTAATTATTTATGGAGCACCTACTAGGTCCCAAGTTATGCAGTATGTACTAGGGTTACAAAGTGACCAAAACAAAGCCCTGCCTTAAAGAGTTTACATTCTAGTATACAATAAACATGCACTGTTTTGCACAATAAAAAACAGCTAAGAAATGTAATGAGTTTTCCCACTCCCTATTTGTTTACATAAATTTAGGCAGAGAATGTATGTCTGAGCAGGACCCATTACTGCAGACACTCCAAGAAAATTATTTTTTGCCACGACCCAAGCTTAGGATAGAGAGTTACAAATATTACTTATTGAGCATTTACATTGTCCCGGGCATTTTCCCTATGCTTCTCTCAGCTCGTATTATTCCTATTTTACACTTGTGAAAATAGAGATACACAAAAGCTAGGTTACTTGTCCAAGATTATACACTAATGAAAGGTGAAATCACTGGAGCAGGATTTGAACCAGGGTTTTCTGCATTGAAAGTCCCTGTTCTGTTTGTTTTGTTTTTTCCTAGCATATATGACTCTGAAGGAAAATTAGTATAGTGTTTCTGGTAGAAAAGCCAGAAAAAGCTTTGCAGCCACCTCTAGGAGAGAATCACCACTCTAAAAAGTAATAAATGAGCTTTCACTTCCAAGAGTTTGTTGTTGTTTTTTTTTAGTGGTTTCCAAAAAGTTATTAGCTGATAACCTCTGCATCAAAAGTGCCAGCTGTATTCACTAAAAATACAGTTCACTGTTTGCCATCTTGGACATGCTGAGTCCAACTTTCAAAAAGGGTGTTATATACTCAGTTGGGTACCCTCCAGATGTCCTATGTTGTAAGTCCTAGCCCCCAGTAACTCAGAATGTGATCGTACTTAGAAATAGGGTCATTGCAGATGTAATTATCTGGCCAATATGAAGTCATACTAGAGTAAGGTTGGTCTCCAACCCAATATATGAGTGGTGTCCTTATAAAAAAGGGAAACATGGACACACACACACACACACACACACCCTACACACACACGATAATGTCACTGAAAATGATATCTACAAACCAAGCAATGCCAGTTTGCCAGCAGAGCTGCACAAGTAGAAAAAGGGAAAGTATAAATCCCCCCCGCCGTTTGATTTTGGACTTCTAGCCTCTGAAACTGTTAGATAATAAATTTCAGTTTGTTTAAGTCATTCACATTGTGCTACTTTGTTACTGTCTACCTAGCAAACTAATGTATCAGAGAACCAGCATTATAAAGCAAGTATCCCAGGTGATTCTGATAAATGCTAAAGTCTGTGAACCAATGAACTAGAATCAGCTTATTTGATAGAGAGGAGAACAGCAAGTGCCAAACAGTGGTACATTTATTTTAAGAATTTAAAGGTAGCTGGGGCATTTAAGAAGGAGGAAGAGAAAGAGGAAAAGGAGCAGGAGGAGAAGAAGGGAGAAGGAGGGGGAAAGAGGAGTATAGGCAGAGGAGAAGTTCTGCATCAGAGGGCAATCTAACTTAAGTGACAGGATCTCTTCCATGGGAATGGAGGAGAAAAAAAAGAGAGAGACTGGAATCTTAAAGATAGCAATGTGATTTAGAATCAAGGACATAATGGGAAAAAACAAACAAACAAACAGAACCCTGAATCTTCCAGCCCAGTAGCTAAAGCTAGTAACCAGGTCAAGTTTCTGATGCAGTGATTTATTTATTTAATATTAAGAATTATTTTTCTGTAGAATCACCTTAGTATTTAAATGCACTGAAACCAAAGAAAACCTTCATTTTATTTTATAACATTTTATCATGGAAATATTAAAATGCTGATGTTACTCTGCATGGAGAAATTTATAATCAAAATAGATGCTTGGAGGATAGTTACTTACATATCACATTTTCTAAAGTAAACAGACATATGCCAATTAAAATACTCAACTTCACAGAACAACTAAACTTCCATGCAGATTTTTATCAAGAACATTTTGTACCAAAAGAGGCCTTTGGAGAAAGTATATTCTGACTAAATACTGAGTTTTTAGAAGTGATTGTATTTTTGAAGACCTATGCAAATATTTGGTTTTTCCTTAAGAAAACTCTCTCTGCTTTGGGAAAATCATTGCTCTAACCTACATGACCTAGTTCTCTTTTATACAATGAGAATGCTACCCTAGATAAAGCCTGTGTGATTCATCTTAGAAACGTGAAGTCTTATTTCTTCCCCCAAATTTGGAGGTCTTTTTTTTTTCTTTCTAAAAGGAATTAAAATGGTAACACTAGAAGGAAGCTTGAGAAGTCATTAAAAGCAACTCAAACATGACACCATACTTTTTGCTTAAAATAACCCCAAAGGGAAAGTTGCCGATCTTAGTCATAATTTTTTAGTATATCATCCTAGTAGCAGGAACTCTACTAGCTTAAATGCTTATTGCACTGAATTTCTTGTGACCAAAGAACTCCTTTCTCCTTTTAAAGATTCCCTGTTGTAGAGAGTGTTTTGTTGTCTTTGTGTTTGCTTGTTTGTTTTCTAATCAGACCTCATTTTACATAGGAAGCTTTCCTTTCTTCCTAAATTAAGTTTAACTGACACTTGAAATTGAATTTTGGCTCAGACAAAGTAACCATGAAGGTCTTTATTTGGTTATCTTTATGACTTGTGGTTTTGGAGTCCTGTAGTAATACTTCAAATTATTATGATTACAGTTATGATTATCTTATGTTAATCATTTTGGGGAACTTATATTTTCATGTATTTTCTGGAATTGGATTCAGTGGGATGACATACATACATCTCTTTATTATTGGTATAATGTCAGTTTGAAGATAGGAAATTTATTAGGCATTTGTCAATTCAGATTAGCAGAAACAGATATTAACTGAGAGAGACACATTTATTTGAAATGTAACAATCAAGCTGAATTACCTCAAAATGAAAAGGTAGCCCAAAATCTTCCAAACTACTGAACATGTTGGAAAAAATATAACCCTGGGATTTAATGAAACCCATGACTTCATTATAAAGCATTTATTGATTACTTTTAATGAGCCAAGCAATGAGCTAAGTAGGCAGTAGGAATAAAGGTAAGTAACAAACCAGAGGGAAGTGTGGTAAATAAGTAAAAGGCTGCAGTGCTATGTAATAAGAACTATGATATATGTAGGCACAAGGCTAGTGTTCTAGCAAAACAGGGCTTCACAGAAAAACAGGATTGTAGGTGGTGACTTTTTTCAAACAATACATGGAAAAGAAATTATCTAGGAAAACTTCATAATATTCTGAGCAAATATTTCAATAAAGTTTTTTACTTTAATGGGGTACCTGGTTGGCTCAGTTGGTTAAGCATCCAACTTTTGGTTACCCCTCAGATCCTGATCTCATGGATCATGAGATCAAGCCCCAGATCAGGCTCCATGCTCAGTGGGAGTCCACTTGGCTATCTCTGCCCCTCACCTGCTTATGCACAGTTTCTCTCTCTCATAAGTAAATAAATCCTTTTTTTAAAATTTTTACTTTATTACAGTGACGGGAATTGTCAAACATTGGCATCTTTCAACAGAGACTGAGCCAGAGTACTTGTCAGGAAATGATTAAAAACATAGCAAAAACATAGATGGGACATTTAAAGTCCATTTTGACTCTGAGATCCTATGATTCCATGAGATCGTATATGGAAATAATGGTACACTTGTCCTGAAATTTACCAAACTAGATGTTGGAAATGTACATCTTTCTCTCAGCCACTGCTATAGTGTCTTCTTGACAGTTTTCCTAAGAAAGAAAGAAAAAAAGAAAAGAGTATAAGGGGGAAAAAATGATGATTTTTTAAAAATAATGATGATTTTTAATGGTAGTTAAGACCTCTCAGCAGCAGGAAGTTCCTCAAGACAGTTGCATTTTATAAATACTTTTAACATATTAAAAAAGGAAAGGAAGAAATGGCAAAATTTTACTCTTTTTGCATAGGTATGCATATTAATAGTAAAAGGCTTGAAAAGCAAACATACATGGTTGATGTGAAATAAATTCACCTCTGTCTTCATTCCCCCTCTGCCTAGAAGCAACCTCTGATGTTTCTTGTATGTATGTACCCATGCAAAGATAATTTATGTATACTTGAGCATGTAGTATAAGTAAATATATGCACATTTACACATAATACAAATGGTAGAGCTTTATACATTCTGATCTGTAACGTGCTTTCAGCAGTCCTTTCATATTTGTGCAAATTGAACTCACATGATTTTTAATAAGGCATTCTAATTCACCTTGAGAAACCACTATTGATGGATATTTGGATAGTACTACTCTGTTTCTCTATGTCATTCCTCAAATATATATATATATATATATCTGTGGAGTAAACGCCTACAAGTAAAATACTTGAGTCAAAGTGTATGTGCATGTGATTTTGATACTTATACCACATTATCATCCTAAAGTTTTAACCAAATTTTCCTCCCATTTACACAATGTGTCCACCAACACTTTTATCAGCATGGTGCATTATCAAACTTATCCCATTTTTCCCACTATGTTAGGGAAAAAAAATCTCACTTGTAGTGTTACTTTGCATTCTCTTATAATAACTGGGGATGAGCAATAGCCTTTGTGTTTTCTTTTATGCAAATTATCTATCTCTTACTGGTTTTGGAAAGCTTTTTAAGATAATTAGCCCTTTGTGGTATGAATTTCAATTTCAATATGAATTCAATTTTTTCTGGTTTGTTATTTATCTTTTGACTTGATAATTTTTATGCCATGCAAATTCTCCTGAAATTTTACACATTGAATTTATACATTTCTTCCTTTTAATAGTTTCAAAGTGTTACATAATATTTAGAGAAACCTTCACAGATCTGAGATTCCTAAAGAATAGGCACCCAGGGTTCCTTCCAGTTTTTACTGCTTTTAAAATCTGGGATCCATCTAGAATTCATATTGTTAAAACTATGAGGTATACTCCAACTCTATTATTTTTCCAGATTACTATTGACGAATAGCATTTTATTGAATAATCCATGCTATTCCTATTGATTTGACATGTCTTCTTTATTACATCTATTATGAGCTACATTTCATTTCTTGTCTTTTAAATCAATTTTATTAATCACTATACTGTTTCAGATATTTTAGCTTTATAACATGTTTTAGTATTATGTAGACTAGCTTTTCTTAAACATACTGTTCTTTTCCCTCAGAATTTTCCCAGATAGCCTTGTTTATATTTTTCCATATAAATTTTAGATTTAACTTGTCTAGATTTAGGAAAAAAAAACCTAGGGGTACTTTTTTAAGTTTAGTTTTTTATTTATTTTCTTAGTAATCTCTGTACCCAGTGCAGTGCTCGAACTCATGACTCAGAGATCAAGAGTCATATGCTCTTCCAATTGAGCCAGCAAGGTGCCCTGAGAAATCTAGTATTTTTACTATGAGTCCATCAGTTTTTCATATTAGCTTAAGAGAGCCGACATTCCTATAATGTTGAATCTTCCTAAGAAAATGGCACAATTTTGCACACTTAAATTTTTTTTGTTTCCTTGTCAAAGTTAAGAATGTAATTCATTTAAATTCTTCCTGCTTTTGTGAAGCTTATTCCTAGCATTATACATTTTTTGTTTCCCTTGTAAATTAAGTCTTTTCCTCTGATTTTCTTTGTAAATGGCTATGGTTTATGTACATGTATTGTCAGTTTATTCCAGCATGCTAATTTTGAACATTTCTCTTATCTTTTTGTAGTTGTTTGCATGTAAAACATGCATTATCAGGCATGTTTTACCCCTTCTTTTCTTTCTATAATTTCTGTGCCACCTTGTTTTACGTACATTTCTCAGGTAGCATTTACTTGGAGTATTTTTATTGAATTTGTGGGCTTTTCCTTTTAACTAAGGAATTTGGCCACTTTTTGTTAGGATGCCCAGGTTAGGTCTTCATTCCTTCCTTATGAGAGAAATATGACAGAGGAATTGAGGGAATGGACCCTGGAGTCAGATTTATGTCTTCCGACTCCAGCTCAACAATCAATTAGCTGCAGAGCCTTTGGCAATTTATTTTACTCTTTTTGCCTCAATTTCCTCATGTATAAAATGAGGAACCTA
>PISX010026155.1:0-24936 GCA_004024625.1 Mellivora capensis | reverse complement strand
GGAGTATACAAACAAATACAGACAAACAAAAAAGACTGCCCACTGGCGTCTTCTGCCCCCGTAGAGATCCTGACGAGTAGAATTTTGATCTCAGGCTGATTTCATGAGTGATCGGTGTTCCTTGGTAGGTAATCAGCTCACTTTAGGGGACAGGTTGAACCAGAGCATCCTCCTAGTTCCCCGCCATCTTGTCTCCCCCTCTGTTGTTTTTTCAGATTTACTGATTTTTAAAAGAGAGAAAGAGAAAGAGAGCAGGAGCAGGGGGAGGGTCAGAGGTAGAGGAAGAGAGAAAATCTCAAGCAGACTCTGCACTGAGCACAGAGCCCATCACAGGGTTTCACGTGGGGCTGGATCCCACAGCCCTGAGATCACAACCTGAGCCGAAACCAAGAGTCAGACACTTAACCAAATGAGCCACCCAGGTTGATGGTGTTTTTCAAGTTGTCTATATTTTTTCTGATTTTTTTGACTTGATGTTCTATCAATTATTGAGAGTGCAACATTGCAATTTTCAACTATTATTGCTGAACTATTTCTGCCTTCAGTTCTAAGTAGCATGTATTTGGGGGTTCTGTTGTTAGGTAATTATATGTAATTGTTTTCTGCTGAATGGACTCTTTTATCACTGTAAAGTATCTCTTTTCATCTCTAGTAATACTATTTGTGTTATACTTTTTGCCTTAAAATCTATTTTGTATATTAGCATAACTGATGAAGTTTTAGAATGTGAGGCCCCGTGGGGTGGAGTCTGGAGCAGATGACCAAGAAAGAATTCTTGAGACATCTTTGGTGGTTTATTAAATCAGGGGGACAGGACCCATGGGCAGGATGAGCTGCTGCCCCCTGCCCCCGAGTTGTGAGATGTGGCAGGTTTTGTACAGGGGGTTGGAGGAAATGAGGAAAAGGGAGGCTTCAATAGAACTTTCATATGCTAAAGAGGACCTACAAGATACTGGATACCAGAGGCCTTGCCATTGCCAAGGTCATTTTGCCCCTAGCAAGGTTAACATTAAGATGGGTGGGACATTCCTAAAGAATGTCACATATGTCCCACCCAGGAGTGTGGGTTGGGGAAGGTTGGAGGGTGTGAGTTTTTGCTTGGTCCTCAGCCAGCCTCTGCTCCCTCATCAGTCAGATTGCCTTTGAACTGGAGTATTCAGTCCCGTCATGTAGTCTAATTATTAGTATGATTGCGTTTTGTAATTTGTTGTCTATGTGCTCTATGTCTTATGTGTTCCTTTATTCTTGCTTTTTTTGTTTAATAGTTATTTTCTTGTGTACCACTTAAATTTCTTTAAAAAAAATTATGTTTTATTGAATTACTTTCTTCATGGCTTCTCTGAATATTACAATATGCATTTTAACCTAAAACAATCTATTTCACTTTAATGCTAATTTGATTACATAATGCATAGAAATGGCTCCCCTATCATTCTCTTACTTCTCCCTTTTTTGTTATTATTATCATACAGATTACATCTTTATACAGTATAAATCAATCAACTGTTGTATACATTGTATATTACCTTTATACAGATAAGCCCATCAACACAGCTTTTCTGGTTTGGGTTGTTTCTTGTTTTGCTTTGTTGTGAGTGTCTCTCTCTCTCTCTCTCTATCTCTCTTTATTTTTATTTATTTATTTATTTTTTTTTTTGGTTGGAAAGCAGGAATGTTAAATAATATAGCAAATCTGAAATTAGTTCTCTCTTTCCCATGGGGTTTGTTCCTAACACTTTTTTTTTCTTTGTTCTGTTTTTCTGCCTAACAGATTTCTAGAACTGATTTAATGGATTCTGTATTCAAGGCTGTGTGCAGCCACTGTGTTCTCTGATCATTTTTATTTTTAGAATGCTTTTTTCAAAGCCTGACCTTCTCAAGGGCTGCCTCTCAGTCAGCATAGTTTGATGATTAGCTAATGATGGGTCAGAAGAGTCCCTAAAATGACTTGCCCCTGTAAGTATTACACACATTAGCATGGGAATTTGTGGTTGGCTAAAGGCACAACTTCAAATTTTAGGATGATAAAAAGCTAAAGTAAGTCATCCTTATCTGTCATTTCCCATAAGGCAGAACCTCAAGGTCAGCCATAGATGACATATCAGGGCCAATATCTGGTCTTTCCTGGGCATATGCATAGCCGTGCTTATATATGTGTACCCCTATCAGTCAGCTCAGGCTGTCACACTAAATGACAACAGACTTGTGGCTTAAACCACAGACATTTATTTTCTCACAGTTCTGAATTCTGGAAGTTCATGATCAAGTTACAGGAAAACAGAGTTTCTGAAAAGAGTTTCTTCCTGGCTCATAGACAGCCACCTCCTTGCTATGTCTTCACATGGTCTTTCTTCTGTGTGTGTAGAGAGGTCTCTGGTGACTCTTCCTTTTCCCATAAGCAGACTAACCCAGTAAGATTAGGGCTCCACCCCATGCCCTTATTTAACCTTAATCACCTCCCAAAGGACTCTATCTTCAAATGCAGTCATATTGGTAGTTATAGTTCTTACATAAGAATTTTGGGGAAAAACAATTCAGTCCATAACAGCAGAATGTATTTAACCCACTGAGCCACCCAGGCACCCCTAACAGCAGAATGTATTTGAAACATTTCAAAGTCACACATAATTATCTATTTCTCATTTCTGGATCTTTTAATTTAAATTTTCCTGTGCTGTTATTTGCTCCACAAAAATTCACATCTTAACAATTCCAGTTGATTGCCATTGTTTACTAACACCTTGGGGAAAGGGCTTCATCCTTGGGGTTGAGATCTGAATTATGTTAAATAGTGGCAATGCCCTGGGAATAGAGTTTCCTCAGGAAAATGATGGGAGTATTATCAGAATATACAGGGCTTGGGGTTGGGGGATTTATAGGGGTTTCTGACACAGGTCCCCCAGGTTTTCTGATTATCACACCACTGTCTGTCCCAAAGGTGGAAACAGGTGCAACCCCAATTAAAATACTACAGGTGTTGCTGTTCTTACCAATATTCAGTAACCCTCCTGAATGAATGCTTTCTAGTTTATTCTGTCCTTTTGGTTAAATTTCAGAGCCCAGAATTTTTTTCAATATCGACTTTGTTTTTGTGGGGTGGAGGACTGAAAAAAATCCTCACTCCATCATTCCAGAGGTCTAGTTCCCCTTATTTTTCCCATTTGTTAAACGAACAATATGATGTACAGGTTTGTTACCCTCATTGCTGTTATTTGCTCTTAGTGATTTTTAATAGAACAAAATTAGTTTTGCTTATTTTAAAATGATACCTCTTTCCTGCCTTATTACTATTAGCTTTCTTTCTTTGATCATAAAAATGATCAAAGTATACATTTTGAAAAATTTTATAATTGTGTTTTATTTCTCTTTTTTTAAGATTTTATTTATTTGACAGAGAGAGATCACAAGTAGGCAGAGAGGCAGGCAAAGAGAGAGAGGAGGAAGCAGGCTCCTCGCTGAGCAGAGAGCCTGATGTGGGGCTCGATCCCAGGACTGTGGGATCATGACCTGAGCAGAAGCCAGAGGCTTTAACCCACTGAGCCACCCAGATGCCCCAATTGTGTTTTATTTCTGAAAGAGAAGATATTTAGTATTTCCTGATTCTAGTCAGTATGTAAGGAGCATGGAATTCTCCACTTCATCTTAACAAGTAAAAAACTCAACATACTGAAAATTCAATAGCTCCTCTGAGGGCTATCAGAGGTCAGTTGAGGTCACAGGGCAAATAGCTACCCCCCCCCAAATTAGAGACACATATAAGCTGACACTGGGAATCACAACTTACTAGAGCAGAAGGCCAACCCAGGAACAGAAATTTCAGTGTAAACCAGTACTGGGGCAAGAAAACCTGAACTGTGATTAACAAATTGTTGGGGGATCCTCATGGGCAAGTCTGAGAGTTAAAAACTCCAGGGGTTCCCCCACACTTTTGTGAGTTTTATTTCCTGGAGTTCTACCAGGTTTTGACAGTGAATGACTGAGAAAAATCCCCCTGGGCTTTAGGCAGGGGAAGTAGAAAAGTAACTATGTGGAAATGTGCCAGAACATTCTGTTCTTCCTAAAAAAGATGGCTCTCAAGATAAATTATTTTACCAGAGCCTATTACCAAAACCTCTTAGGGTTTTATCAGATCCTAACTACTTGAGGGAATGGAAAGACCCAAATCCAGTCAACCTAACCTCCTCAAGCCATTCTGCCTCACCTAAGGTGGGAGGCAGAACAGAGCCTTATTTGTGAGGCTCATCGCCCAGGGGCATGGGCTCCCTAGAAGGTTGAGATCTCATCACAGGACAATAGAATTCTTCGCCTCTTCACCTCACTAAAAGCCTTATCACCACCTCACTAAAGGCCTATTTAGTAGTGTTCCTTTCACCTAGTACATCATGTACAGATTTCCACAAAAAAAATTATAATTCACACTAAAAAGCAAAAGACACAATTTGAGGCGACAAGGTAAGCATCAGAATAAGACTCAGCTATGGCAGGGATGTTGGAATTATCAAACATTCTTTTTAAAAGAATGATGAAAAATGTGGACAGCATGCAAGATTGGGTGATAATGTAAGCAGAGAGATGGAAATTCTAAGAAAGAATCAAAATAAATGCTATGATAAAAATCAAGAACACCTTAGATGGGCTCATTAGTAAACCAGACAGGGCTAAAGAAAAAGATTCTTAAATTTGTGAATCTGTGAATAGCTGTTTTGACAACTAAAAAATAATGGAGGAAGGAAAAAAAAACGGGTGGGGGGAGATGTGCAGGGAACAGAATATCCAATTACTATGGGTCAATTATAAAAGTTGTATGTAACATATGCATAACGGGTATACCACAGGGAGAAGAAAGAAAGGGATAGAAGGAGTATTTAAAGCAATGAGAACTGAAATCCTTCCCCAAATAAATGTCAGACATCAAATCATAGATCCACAAAACACAGAGAACACCAAGCAAAGTAAATGCAAAACAAATCAAACAACAAACAAACAAAAAAGCCCACTTCTCCCAAGCATATCACATTCAAACTACAGAAAATCAAAGATAAAATGTTGAAAGGAATCAGAGGAAAGCACTGTATCTTTAAAAGAAGACAATATAAGGATCACATCCAACCGCTCATGAACCTCACAAGCAAGAAGAGAGAGGAGTGAAACATTTACAGTGGTAAATGAGGGGGGCACCTGGATGGCTCAGTGGGTTAAAGCCTCTGCCTTCAGCTCAGGTCATGATCCCAGGATCCTGGGATCGAGCCCTGCATAGGGCTCTCTGCTCAGCAGAGAGCCTGCTTCCTCCTCTCTCTCCCTCTCCCTGTCTCTCTGCCTACTTATGATCTCTGTTAAATAAATAAATAAAATCTTAAAAAAAAAAAAATAAAGTGGTAAGTGAGGGTGACTCAGTTGGTTAAGCACCTGCCTTCAGCTCAGGTCATGATCCTAGGGCCTTGCTCAGAGGGGAGCCTCCTTTCCCTTTCTTCACCCACCCCCAACTTGTGCACTCTCTATTTCTCCAGCAAATAAATAAATAAAATCCTTAAGAACAAAACAAAGCAAAATAAAAATAACAAAAGTGGGGGAAAAAAGTTTAAAAAACACCAAACAGGGGCACCTGGGTGGCTCAGTGGATTAAAGCCTCTGCCTTTGGCTCAGGTCATGGTCCCAGGGTTCTAGGATCAGCCCTGCATCAGGTTCTCTGCTCGGTGGGAAGCCTGCTTCCTCCTCTCTCTGTCTCTGCCTGCCTTTCTGCCTACTTGTGATCTCTGTCTGTCCAATTAAAAAAAAAAATCTTTAAAAAACACCGAACAGATAAACAAACAAAAACAAACTAGTATTCTGTGTCCTGAAAAGTTATCTTTCAAAAGTGAAGGAGCAATGAAAACTTACTTAGACTAAGAAATATTGTGAAGATTTTCTGGTTAATAGACCTGCCTTACAAGAAATGTTTAAAGATCTTCAAGATAAGAAGGATGACACTTGTTAGAAATCCAGATCTACATAGAGAAAGGAAGAATATTAGCAAAGGAATAAATGAAAGTAAAATAAAAATTTTAATTGTTCTACCAGAAAATACTGGTCAAAATAATAATAGCAATAATACTGTTGATGATTATACACTATATATAAGTGAAATAAATGATTCAATATATGGGAGGATGGATTTAAGGTATTTTGCTATTGTAAGGTATTAGCATTACTCAAGAAGTCATATAATTTTATTTGAAAGTGGGATTGAATTAGTTGTCAATGTATATTGCAAACTCTAAGGCAACTACTAAAAACAAGTTAAAAAGAAAAATATAATTGATATGCTAAGAAAGCAGAAAAAATGGAATCATATACAATGTTCAATTAAAACCGCAAACAGCAGAAAACAGAGTGGAAGACAAAAATAGGAACAAAGAGTAAGTGATATAGACGTAAGCAAAACAAATATAGTAGATATTAATCCATTTTTCACCAATAATTGCTTTAAACATCAATGGTCTTAACATACCAATTAAAAGACAGGGTCAGGTTGAGCCCCAAAATAAGACTCAACTGCATGCATCTATAGGAAACACTTCAAATATAAAGACACATAGGTTAAAAGCAAAGGGTAAGAATGATAGATCATGCTAATACAAGTAAAAGAAAGCTGGGATAGCTATATTAACTTCAGGCACAGTACACCTCAGAGAAAAGCTCCGTCCTTCAGAAACAGAGAAATGATAAAGACTTTCCAAAATAAACCCAAAACCAAAAACAAAAACTGAGAAATTTTATCACCACTAGACCTAGTTTATAATAAATAAGAGAGGAAGTTTTTCAAGCTGAAATGAAAGGATACTAATTAATATTGTAAAACATATGAGGTAAAACTCACCAATAACGGTAAATACATAGTCAAAATCAGATTTTCTAATATTATATGGTGGTCCCTATATCACTTTAAACTCTACTTTAAAACTTGAAGAACAAACACATTAAAAATCACTATAACTACAATCATTTAACATTGGATACATAATATAAAAATGTAAATTATATCAATAACCTAAAATGTGAACTATAAAATATAGTTCTGTTATGGTATCAAGTTGTTCCTAGCCTAAATAGATGATATAATGATAATGTATTTATTGTAAGTCATAACAAAGATGGGCCTGTATAGTAGATACACAAAAAGGTAACTATAAATGAATTAAAGCATAGTCCCAAAAAAGTGTTCAAATCCAAAGGAAGGCAGCAAGAGAAGAAAAATGAGGATAGGAACTATGAAACAGTCAAAAACCAATGAACAATGTTGCCATACTAAGTAAATATAAATAATTACTTTAAATGTAAATGAATTAAATTCTCCAATCAACAAACCTATGGTGGCTAAATATATTAAAATATGAAGAAGAGGAGAAAGGAAAAGAAGGAGGAGAAGGAGGGGAAGGAGAATAAGAAAAGGAAAAAGAAGAAGCTTTAAAGACACATACACTCTGAAAATGAAAGGGTAGAAAAGGTATTCAAAGTACATGGTAACCAAAAGAGTAGGGGTAGCTATAGTTAGAGTACTGAAATAGAATTTAAGTTAAAAATGGTCATTAGGCAATTATCATATGATCTCTCTGATATGAGGAATTTGAGAGGCAGGGTGGGGAGTCGTGGGGGTAGGGAGGGAAAAAAATGAAACAAGATGAGAAAGGGGATGGAGACAAACCATAAGAGACTCTTAATTTCAGGAAAACAAACTGAAGGTTGCTAGGGCTTGTGGGGGAGGGATAGGGTGGCTGGGTGATGGACATTGGGGAGGGTATGTGCTATGGTGAGTGCTATGAATTGAGTAAGACTGATGAATCACAGACCTATACCCCTGGTGCAAATAATACATTATATGTTAATAAATAATAAATTAATAAATTAATTAAAGATGGTCATGAGGGACAAGGAAGGTCATTATATAATGGTAAAACAGTCAATTAGTTAAGAAAATGTAACAATTATAAGTGTTTATGCATCCAACGTGAGAATATCTAAATATATAATGCCGGGACACCTGGTGGCTCAGGTGGTTAATCGTCTGCCTTTGTCTCAGGTCATCATCCCAGGGTCCTGGGATCCAGTCCCCCTAGGGCTCCTTGCTCATCAGGGAGCCTACTTCTCCCTCTGCCTGCCTTTCCCCTTGCTTGTGCTTGCGCGCTCTCTCTCTCTGACAAATAAATAAATAAAATCCTAAAAAAAAATAAATATATAAAGCAAATACAACAGAACTGAAAGGCGAAATGAACAGCAAGGCAATAATAGTAAGAAACTTTAGTAGGAGACTCTACTATAAACATAGGATAAATCATCTGGGCAGAAAATCAATAAGAAAAAAGCAGATTTGCACAGCACTATAGACCAAATGGACCTAAAAGGCATTGCTTTCTAATAGAACATGCATCAGCAGCAAAATACATATTCTTCTCAAGCACACATCGCTTCTCTGGGGGTAGTTCGTATGTTAGGATATAAGACAAGTATTAAAAAGTCAAGAAAATTGAAATTATATCAAATATCTTTTACGACTATAAAGATGTGAAACAAGAAATCAATAGCAGGAAGAAAACTCAGACATGTGGAAATTAAACAACAGACTCCTGAACGACCAATGGATTAAAAAAAAGAATTACCTTGAGACAAACAATTGTGAAAGCACAACATTCCAAATCTTATGGGATGCTGCAAAAGTAGTACTAAGAAGGAAGTTTATAGCTATAAATACCTACACTTAAAAAAAGAAAGATGTAAATAAACAAACTAACATTATATCTAAGTGAACTAGAAAAAGTAATAAATGAAACCCAAGTTGGCAGAGAAAAAGAAATAATAAAGATCAGAATAGAAATGAATAAAATAAAGACTAAAAGAATAGTAGGAAATATCAGAGAAACTGAGTTGGTTTTCAGAAAGATAAACAAAATTAACAAAACTTTACTTAAACTAACCAAGAAAAAGTGTAAGAGGACTCAAAATCAGAAATTAAAGAAGAGACATTATGACTGATCCCATCATATATGAAGGATGTATGACGGAACACAAGAAGGAACACTGTGAACATTGATACACCAACAAATTGGATAACCTAGAAGAAAAGGATAAATTGCTAAAACATACAACCTACCAAGACTAAATTGTGAAGAAAAAATAGAAACTACATCAATGCTGACCGCAGGAGATAGAATCAGTTATGAAAACTTCCCAACAAAGGAAAGCCCATGACCTAATAGCTTCCTTGGTGAAGTATACCAAACATTTAAAGAAAAATTAGGGGTGCCTGGGTGGCTCAGTCAGTTAAGCATCTGCTTTCAGCTCAGGTCATGATCCTGGGTTCTGGGAGGGAGCCTGGCATCTAGCTTCCTGCTCAGTGGGAAGTTTCTCTTTCTTCCCTTGTCCCCCTCTTCACACCTCCCCCCCACCATGCTCTCTCTCTCTGGCTTTCTCAATAAATAAGTAAAATACTTTTTTTAAAATAAAGAAAAATTAACCAAATCTTTCTTGAGCTTGTTCCAAAAATTAAAGAAGAAGGAATACTTCCAATTCATTTTATGAGGCCAATGTTACCTGATAAAAAAGCAAGGTAAGGACACTATAAGAAAAGAAAATCACAGGCCAATATTCTGATGAATATAAATGCAAAATTCTCCACAAAATATTAGCAAAGTAAATTCAACAGTATATTAAAAGTATATTAAAAGAATCATACACCATGGCCAAGTGGAATTTACCACTCAGATGCAAGGATAGTTGAACACAAAGGAACAAATGTGATACAACCCATTAATGAAATAAGGGATAAAAATTATGTAACCATAATAGATACAGAATAAGCATTTGAAAGTATTCAGCATCTATTACTTAGACTATAACATATTGTAATACCTCCTTTTTGATCTGTGCAATGGACTGAATGTTTGAGTCCCATTCCCAGACTCATATGTGGAGGCTTTAATTCTCCATGTGACGGTATTCTGAGATAGGACCTTTGTCAGGTAATGATGAGGTTAGCGTCCTTCTAGGAAGAGGAAGTGGCCAAGCTTGTTCTCTCTCCCTCTGCTATGTGAGGACACAGCAAGTGAAAGGCTGTGAGCAAAACAGAAGGAGCACACTCACCAGAACCTGCCACGTTGGCACCCTGATCTCTGACTTCCCAGCCTTCAGAACTGTGAGAAATAAATTTTCATTGTCTAAACCACATGGTATGTAGTGTTTTGTTAAAGCACTCCAAACCCAGGGAAAGACAGAGGTTTTTGCTGGTGTTGTTCTTGTTGGTTGCTGTTGGTTTTTGCCATAGGGCTGTGTTTCACCAAGGTGTGGCTTTGTTAGAAATTAATACCAGAATCCAAATATGTACTACATGGTGTTGTATTTGGTGGACATGTCCCGTGATAGGTTTCTGCTGTGTTACTGTTTAATATAATTACGTAAATTGCATATAGCTCCAAGGATTGCATAAGTACAGTTACTCTCAAATTATCCATTTGTTTTCTGTGCAATATCTCAAACTACTGAAATACTGTTCAAATTTTCCTAGAGAATGACGTGGGTTTGTCGCTTTGCTAGCATCCAAAAGCTGCACTGAGGTCTCATTGCTCCAAGAAGGATGACCAAATGCACAAAACGTTTTCTAAAATATGTGTTCGTTTGGTGTGAGCATCCTGTACATCCATTTTCCTAGCAAGTTATTCTGTACGTGGTAAGTACACAGGAAATAATTTTCAATGGACAGTCTAAGAGAAGATTTGTGAGAAAAGAAAGAGCTATTTTTCTCTTTCCTTTCTAATAGGACTTTGTAGAGAGTCTCCTGAACTGGAAAAAAAATTATACTAGATTGGTGTCTGAGTTCAACCGGATTTATTTTATAACTTAAGTTTACAAAATAAAAATAAAATTTGGTTTAAATAATTTTTTAAAATATTTTATTTATTTATTTGTCAGAAAGAGAGTGAGCGAGCACAGGCAGACAGAGTGGCAGGCAGAGACAGAGAGAGAAGCAGGCTCCCCGCAGAGCAAGGAGTCCGATGCGGGACTCGATCCCAGGACGCTGGGATCATGACCCGAGCCGAAGGCAGCCGCTCAACCACCTGAGCCACCCAGGCGTCCTTGGTTTAAATAATTTTTATCTACCAGTTACTTGTTACAGTATATCAACTTCAGTACTTGGATCTTAAGGATATTTGATTTGGTCTGTCTTTGGAATTTGAAATCCAAATTATATACTCCTATAATTATATATGACTTAGTAAATTCTGAGTACAAGGTGACTTTTATTGAAAATTAAAATAAAACATTTATTTAAGGGTCTGTTTTCTTTCTAATGTACTACTTTTCTAATTAATCACAACTTTATTCAGTTTGGGTAAAGTTAAATAAATAGCATATAATTAATAATAAATTAATAATAATAAAACCACATATAATGAAGGTGTATGATAATTTTCAAGTCACAAGTCTCAAATATTTTCTATGCCAAGACAACTGAAATCATTTCTTCGGAAATAGTGACTCACTAATGCAATAACTTTCATTTATTTAGATTCACCTCAGAATGGGAAGGTCGACACAGCTAAAAAAAGATAAATCTTTCAAAGTCACCTAAGTACAAAAAAACATGTAAAATATAATTTTATTTCATTTTTATTATCGTCATTTTCTAATTTAAACCCAGCTTTCTATATATCCACATTAGAGAATAAATCCTGCTTTACTTTTGAGTTCTCTATTGGATACTTTCATCATTTCATAATAAAAATAAATATACTTTAAGACTTTATTAAGATACTGTTTCTCAACTTAAACCTTGTGTTTGATCCAGCAGTCATAAAAAGATATCGACAGATTTTCATCAGATACTCAGTTTGTCCAGAGATGTGGCAAATCGCTTCAAAAGTTATCAGTTGTCTTTGTGTAAAACAAATATGATTTAGTTTTCAAAGTTTAAAACCAACAAATTCACACTGAGAAAGTTATAGCTTATTGCGTTTCTCCCAGTAAAGGGAAGATTGATTTTACCCTACTAGGATGTAAAAGCAGGATTGTAGGGAATTTAAGTATTATCTACCAGATGTTGATTCCACTAAGCTATCTTTGTAGCTTATGTTAGGGGCTTTTGATCACAGTTGGCTTGAAGTAAACAAATGGCAAGCTTACTCCGTGCCTTTAATGCCAGCAGATGAGCCCTGGTCTCAGGGAAGCCAGAGGACATGGCAGTGGGAGATCTTAGGAAAGACACCCCTGTAGGCCTTCGGCACATCATGGCACATCAACTCAGTTTCAAGTAAAGGACTGTCGTGTTGGTTTCCTCCATGCTGGAAGACCAAGACGAATCTTAACATTTGCTTTTGGCCACAAAAAGATACTTTACTTCAATGACCTTCACCAGTTTACAGATCTAGCACTAGGGTGTGTAATTTAGTAATGGAAAAGCTGCCCTAAAAATAGAGGTGCTTTGTGTCCAGGTAAGAGCTATGTGGCCCCGTGCTATCCCCTTGACCTCCTGCGGTAAACTCAGTCCTAAATTGATTTGACGCCGTTTAGTCATAGCAAAAAGAGTAAGATCAAACCAAAGAGTTAAAAATTAAGCAAAAGTGGAAAATAGAAACAAGCTTTTATCAGATAATTTTATAAACATTTTTAAAATATAATTGGTTGGATTTATTACTCATTCACATAAATCCTCACCTCAAGAATCGGGCGTCAACCTGGCTAGTGGCTGAACACATTTCATGCAGATTACCTGAGTTCAGATCCCAGCTCTACTTGTACAAATTTAGGCAAACGGCATACTTTTCTTTTTTCTTCTGTAATATGGAGATGCTAATCATCCCTATTTCATGCCCATTGCCATGTGGATTAAGTGAGTTAATATTTGCAAAGAGCTTGACAGTTGCCTGATGCCAACAAAGTTTTGCTAATCATTACCTAATAATCAATTAGGGGTTAGGACAGCAGAGATATGGGGAATTCTTGCCAATCATTACCCATTTTGTGGGTCAGAGAAGCACAGAAGATGCTCTGAGGTTGAGAACACAGGGTGATAAAGCTATTGATAGGTCATTGGATGCCTGGGTGGCTCAGTTGGTTGGACGACTGCCTCAGGTCATGATCCCGGAGACCCGGGATCGAGTCCCGCATCAGGCTCCCAGCTCCACGGGGAGTCTGCTTCTCCCTCTGACCTTCTCCTCGCTCATGCTCTCTCACTGCCTCTCTCTCAAATAAAGAAATAAAATCTTTAAAAAAAAAAAAAAGCTATCGATAGGTAACTATCTACCTGTTGGAGATGTCTGGACTGGAAATCATTATTGACAGACTTTCCAAGGGGAGAACCTGTTTCACACAGGATAGAATTCATTTCTTTTGTTACCCCTAGCAACAATGCTAGTTCTTCCTTTGTTAGATCTCAAGTAGATGAGTTCAAAAGAAACTGTGAAAATTAAGTCTGAATAGAAGATAATCAGGTTTCATCACATCATTAAAAGAAATGGAGACACCAAGAGACTACGGCTATTACAACTAATGAAAAAGCAGAACACACAGAAAGTGTTTGGAAAGGATTGTGTATAGCTTTTGCATATGAAAACGGTATCATTGACCTCTGCTGGTCAAATCCATAATTATGTGTTGCTTCCATAATATAGGGAATAGATTTCAAATCATATGATAGCTTGTTTAGCTCCTGGATTGCTGTCACAATACTTTGCTCCCAGAACAACCCCCATTCAGAATATTAGTGTTCACACAGGATGAAATTCATTTGCCACACCACCCTGAGCACAATAAAATTGATAGCCATGTGTGTATTGCCCATTTTTTATGAGACATTTTTATTAATATGTTGTCCCTGAGAGATAGATTAAAGTTATCTTTACAGAGAGAGAAACTGAGGTGGGCAGATTTACACACAAGACATCTGGAACCAGAATTCATAACTATTGATACCCGATCCAGTGCCATTTCCACAAGACATATATGCAAGTATACTAAATGCAAGTTCTCCCTAGCCCTAGCTTGGCATCACGTCATACTGCTTAAATCATCTAAGATTCTGGGGCGCTGCTTTAAAATGATGCTCCTTGTCCCTGTGATCTAGATGACTTAATTGAGATGCCATCTCTCCTTGATTCCTAATAAGAATAGGGGGTTGGGACGCCTGGGTGGTTCAGTCAGTTGAGCATCTACCTTCATCTCAGGTCATGATCCCAGGGTCCTGGGATTAAGTCCTGCATTGGGCTTTTGCTCAGTGGGGATCCTGCTTCTCCCACTGCCTGCCACTCTTCCTGCTTTTGGTCTCTCTCTCGCTCTCTGACAAATAAATGAATAAAATCGTTTAAAAAATAATACACGAATGAGATACAGATATCAGGGGGATCAGTTCAACATTAAAGTAGTAATAATAATAATAATAATAATAAACACTAGGGGATTCTTTGTTACGGGGATTCCCTAACTCCAGGACCCTACTGCGTTTCCTGCCTATGTTATATATTTCTAAGATTATATATATATCCTATCTCCTCACTTCTCTGTCTTACTTTTGTCTCCCAGATCTCATTCCAGCCGCAGGGTTCTAATTAAATATGAAGTGTGAGCTTCCCCCAAACATGGAGTCTTGTAGCCCAAGTGTTACCTGACTCAGGATGAGGGAGTGATGGGTTCATGTGGGGCTACCAGCTCTCCCCCTGGTGGTGGCCTCTGCATATCTTACCACTGCTGCTCCCTCCCTTGCCCCTCCTCCCCACTTGATCTTGGTCTTCGCTCGCTCATCACTCATGGAAGTTGTTAGGGAAATTTTTCATCTATAAGGGACTGCAGATCTTCTACTAAGACTCTGTGGATGTGGTTGGAAGTCCTCAGATAGTTGTGTTTTTACATGGCTTTCCAACATCCAACTATGATTGGTACAAGATTTGGGAAGGTATGACCTTGAGGTGTTATCAAGTGATTGGCCTTACTTTCTTGAGCTTTGGCTTCAGTGACAAACCAAGACCATGTCACTATTCCATATTTGAGTAGGTCAGCATTGTGGAGGCACATCTGGGGCACCTGGGGCTCTGGGATCACAGGACCAAACTTTGTCTCATGATTATGGAGATATCATTGATCAGGAGCTGCTCTATAGGTTCAAGCAGGATCTATCTGGTCGGCTCACCATAATGAGTCTCTGTCAAATGAATGTTTATTTCCTGAGACTCAATGTCTTCTCCTTCACCAAAAGCTTCTCAAAGATGGAGGTTTGCTGTCATCCATCCTTACATGATTGATAAACTCCTTTGCATTCTCCTGAGGTCTCACCCCAGTTTTTGGGCCATACCCCAGACTCTTTGAGAGTGAGCTGTGGACACATGGGAAGGGATACCCAACAATGATGGAACTTAGGCACTGACAGTCTTTTCACCAAACAGAGGAAGTTTAGAAGACTCTGGGTGGGACCTCCTGCTTCTGTAACTGTTCACATTTATTTTATCTATGGGCCATTGGACCCCATAAAACCCCACCCAGAGTTTTTGGAGCTATACAGGAAAATGCTACCATGCAGTCCACAGTGTCGATTCTGGGTGACAGCAATAGCCACATTCCACAGCTAGAGGACCCCAGGGACTTCTTGAGTGCATATATGGTCTGTATCAACCACTTCTGAGCTGGAAAGAGTATTACCTCCCTTACTCCCTTATCTATTGTGTATTCTCTGAGGAAGAAATGCCTGGTCCTCGCCACCAAACACTGTTCTTTCACAGAAGTCCACCTGATTCACACTGGTGATCAACATATAGAAAAAGCCCCCAGAAGCTACAGCTAAGGATGACCTAACAATCCCACCCCCATTCTTCTCACATCTCACATTCTTCTCACATCAGTGAGTGTATGGAATTGCCTTTGTCTTTGTGTTATTAGGAAATTCATATAAGCACTACTACACACAGATACAGAGAGACATTGTTAAATGTCTTCTTAACACTACTGTGGACTTTTCTGAAAAATTTAGAATGCTAATTTTTGGCCCATCCTTGATTGGGATCCTACGGTAAAGAATGAGGACAGGGTGTCTCCTTACCTGTCCTTGAATGCCTTTAAGGCATTTTTTTTTTTTAATTCTCTAAGCAACACAGCTTCAAATGAGATGAGTCTCCCTTGTCATAACTTTGGATTTCGTTTCATCAGCTGCTTTTAATTATAGACATTTGTTAAAATAGGTTTTGATTTGAATAATGCATAATTCTAAGTATGCTTTAAGACTAGGCTTTACCTACATGTATTTTAGTGTCCTTTGTAAGGACACTAAAGCAGCAGATAATCTGATATAGAGTGAACCATATTAAACATGTTTAATTTCTGAATAAATTGAATTAAATCAAAACTATTTACAGAATTTCCTAGAAGCACATGGTATTAAGGACCAGTAGCATCTGTGCTAGAGATTTACTCTTATTAGCTAATTCTAACAGCAAATAACGTACCTCAGGGCTTGGAAGCTTGTCCCTCCTGAGCTGGAGGGGAGGGGATCGTTGTATAGTCCATGTTACCGACCTGACATACAGGGATTCCTAATCACACAAAGACTATTATTTAATTCCTCACTGATTGTCCCAGAGAGGTTTCCTCATGTAGCTCAGTGATTCCTATACTTTATAGGCAGGAAAGTTCCAGAAACTTTAAGAACAAATTCTGAAAAGTCTATGAAAAAATGATGTTGAATACTTATTTAAAAAACAAAACAAAACAAAACAAAACAACAACAACAAAAAACAAAAACAAAACACAGTTTCATTATCTTAGTCAAAACAGGATTTTTAAGTGATTATTTTAAATTCTTTTTTTAATTAGCAATTTCAAGTATAACAACTGAAACTGGAATAAGTGTTTATTTTCTATCAATAAAAATAGATTTTAACCAAAAAAAAAAAAAAAAGAAATAAAAGAAAAATGTGACCTCTGTCAAATTTATTCATTGCTGTGTTTTCATTTTATACAGTTGTCTCCCCCTAACTATAGGCCTGGAAATACGTGATCCTCCCTCTGATACGCTGTCAGAAGGTCAGTGGCAGCCTAACAGTATGTCACAATGTTACGTCTGTTCCGTCCTCCTCACCTCATCTCATCCGTAAGCAACTACCCTCTCACATCATTACAAGGAGAAGGAGGGTGAGTATAGGACAATGAAGTATTTTGAGAAAGAGGGAGAGAGAGAGATCACATTCATCTAACTTTTATTATAGTGAATTGTTCTAATTATCCTACTTCATTTTCAGTTATTAGTTATCATTATTCACTATTAGTTATCATTGCTAATATCTTACTGTGCCTGTTTAGACTGAACCTTATTATAGGTATGTATGTACAGGAAAAAAAATCAGTATATATAGGGTTTGGTACTATCAGTGGTTTGGGCATCCATTGAAGTTTTAAGGCATATTTCCCACAGATAAGTGGGGGCTACTGTATGGGATTATTTTGTTTCATGATAGAGTATGTGCACAGTGACTATATGTCACCCTCGTATACACATAAGTCTACAAGGTCTTGCTTCTTGCTCATTTATAAGGCTGTCATATCTTGGCTTTGGTACAGAAATTTGACACGTAATAGAAATTTAACAAATGTTTGTTGTGTGAATAGATATCCAAGTAAGGTATTGAACTGCATTTCTCAGCAGATTTTCGAATTCCAGCTGAATCTTTATAGCCTCCAAAATAATTTCTTCCTTTGACCACTCTTATTCTATAGAGATATCATCTTGGATTCATGGAGAAATTAGAAAAATTGGGACATTTTAGTGACATTTTCAAAAGGTTAGATTATACGTGGTACTATCTGTGTATATGTGGTATGATGATCACTGGACCATGTGGGAATGTCTGCGTGTCTGCATTTATTTAAGTGTCCTTATAATAAAAACTTAAAAATAAAATATTAACAACCTCATATCAATCCCCAGGTATTTTTTTGACATTTTACTGGTTGTGAATCCCTAACTCTTGAAACCACTGTGCTACAGAAAAACAGGAGATCCCAGCTACGCCAGTGGGGTTAGGTACCTGGTGTTTAGGCATTGTCTTTGTTCATACCTATTCTCTAATGTACTTGGATTCTTTCTAATCAAGAAAAAATTTACTTTTCTCTAAGTTTGCACCTTACACAGCCTGGAGGAATGATTTTTTTTTTTTCAATTAAGCTGCAAGTGGTTTGCTGAAGAACATCTGAAAATCAATCATGGTACAAGGCACACAGTGTGAGCCTGTTATCTTCCATGATTGCAATTCAGGTACCGAGAATTCCATTTTGTGTCAGCCAGTAAGTTTGGGTGAACTAAGTATCTTTAAAGTTTATAGGTACAAATGAAATTGGCACTTTGAAAAGGACCCCAGAACATAAAGAAAGATGTAGCAGCCTTTTCTGCCTTCAGCTTCTGTAACTATTTTGACAAAGTAGATCTCCCCCAGTTTTAAAGAGAGTGGCTTTGGAGGAGTTTGATGGCTTTAAAAAATGAATTGATGAGAAATTTTGATAAATCACTAAGGTAAACAACAGCTATGTTTGGCAGAAGGAAATAAAGTGGCAGATAGCACAAAACCTGGATTCTCTGACTTACTGCTAAAAACAACAGCTGAACCAAGACCCAAGAACTATGTAGGGATAGAAAAGAATCAAAGAGTGATGTTTCAGGAATAAGCATGGGATACTGTGTTTCTCTGGGGAAGAACATATGAATATAGAGTGTAAAATAAAGAGTTTTTTTCTAAAAATGAAACAACAGTAACTTTTTTTTTAAGATTTTTATTTATTTATTTGATAGAGACACAGCGAGAGAGGGAACACAAGCAGGGGGAGTAGGAGATGGAGAAGCAGGCTCCATGCTGAGTATGGAACGTGATGTGGGGCTCAATCCCAGGATCCCAGGACTCTGGGATCATGACCTGAGCCGAAGGCAGACACTTAACAACTGAGCCACCCAGGCACCCCAACAGTAACTGGTTTTAACTATGCACCCAGGAGCCAAACTGTGGATTTGAATCTGGTCCTTACTTTACTATCTTTGTGATGCTGGGCAAATTGTATTTAGCATTTTATACCCAATTTCTCCTTCTCTATGAAATGTAAAAAGTAGAAAACATAGGATTGTTAGAAGCATTAAGCAAGTTATATTGGAAAGGTGGCTAAGAGAGTGGGCCCTTGTAAGCACAAAATAAATACTAACCTCATTATTACAACCATGCTAAAGGCTGGCTTGCTTCCACATTCTCAACATCACGCTGCAACAGCTTCACAGCACTGTGGTACAGAGAAAAGAAGGAAGGAAGGAAGGAAGGAAGGAAGGAAGGAAGGAAGGAAGGAAGGAAAAGAAAGAAAGAAAGAAAGAAAGGAAAGAAAGAAAGAAAGAAAGAAAGAAAGAAAGAAAGAAAGAAAGAAAGAAAGAAAGAAAAGGGAAGGAGGAAGGAAGTTAGTACAATGTTTCACCAGAACCACCCAACAGAATGGGGAGCATTTTGTAAAAAGACACACTATTTCCCTAAACTGGAAAACAGTGGTTGAACAAAATCCTAGACACGTCTTATTTAATGTTAAAATTATAATGGCCCTCAGTAATTTTTAAGAAAACTCATTATGAATTTCTTTAAGTGGGGTTGATGAGAACACGTATTCCAACTGTATTCAAACTATACAAGAAAATACATTTAGTCCCAGAGCTTTGTCTTCTAAGTTTATGGAAGTTTTTTTTTTTAAAGATTTATTTATTTATTTGACAGACAGAGATCACAAGTAGGCAGAGAGAGAGAGGAGGAAGCAGGCTCCCCACTGAGCGGAGAGTCCAATGTGGGGCTCAATCCCAGGACCCTGGGATCATGACCCGAGCTGAAGGCAGAGGCTTTAACCCACTGAGCCACCCAGGCACCGCAGTATATGCAAGTTTGAGGCCAGAGCTGGAATGGTAACACCAGGGTTGAGGAGATGGGTAGCTGTTTCCGGAATGGCAGAGGTCTCTTGGGCTGTCCGCCCTGTGATTTGTCACTTCTCTGGATATGCTGAAAAAATATTTAAAGACTGTCAATTGGAAGAGGCATGCCTGGGACACCTATGTTTTGTGCCATTGGTAATCAAGAATAGTGTTTATTAAAAGAAAAAAAAAAAAACACAGAGCTGTTGTCAGGAATTAGGGGACTATCTGGCAAGAGTAAGTGGCAGATGTGGCAGACAATGTGGAGTAGAAACCATCAGTACATTTTGATGAAGCATGTGAATTAAGAGAAAAGAGAAGAAGAGAAAGAAGTAGAACATGAGATGGGGCACTAGAGGAAAAGAAGCATTTGGCACTAAGAATTACATGTCACTGGAAGAAGGGTAGGTTGCACACAGCACAGTGGTTTCCCAAGAAAATGGTGCTTCAAGACTACAGGAGGACAGAGTCCCTACGAACCTTCTGAGGGAGATCCAGAAGAGCTGTGGGGTGGAATGGCCTCAGAGCTCAGCGAGATGTATGTTTTCAGTTTTCTGAGTAAATTGCTGTTTTCGATGTGTAAGCTCACTCATCTTGGCCCTAGAGGGAGAAATGATTCCTATATGTTCCTCTCCCCAGTCCAGCCCACATTTTTTATATAAGGGTTTTATATTAGAAATGTTTTTCCTATGATTTAGAAAATGTCCTTAGCTGACATAGGATGATCATTCTAATCCCAGTCACACTGATGCTCTCACTTACTTTCTTGTATTTTACTTTGGGTTTGGGGTATTTGATATCTCAGCATCAGTGATCATAAAAATTCAATTGATGTATGCCAACGCACATCTACATGATATTTTATAAAATGAATTGATTAATAATAGATGTAAATATGGGGCTTTATAAAAATTCACATTAAATGTACTGTGTTATAAACCAATTATCATTTAGAATTTTTGATTCTCAAAGGGCTACACACTTCAGAAGTACATCAATATGCTATAATGTTATAGAAGCAATTTATCAGTAGCACAGACTTTGACGAGTCACAGAAAGTTCAAGTGCTTTGTCATTTTTTAGTGATTTGTACCTTAAATTGAAGGAAGACTGCTAGGTTTATGCATGGTATAGCTTATACATCTGAATTCAGCCCAAACTCTCAAACTCAAAGTGATGCTTATCTCACAGGATGGATGGGCAGGAGAGTTCCTGGAGGTATCCACAGCCGTATGATTAATATGGTACACTTCCTAGAACACCCATTAATGTAAAGTCATTAAAAATATTTTAGTGATAAATAGATATAACATAAAAGAGAATATAAATTTTGGGTTGATTTTAAGCAAAAAAAAGTGGGTCTTTGAAGAAAATCTAACTTTTGACCAGATCTGAATTCTGATGTGTATTATCTAGCTTCTGCCCTCAAAATAATTTATAGGAACACTCTGAGAGTCATGATTTCCATTATGCTTTTTACATTGTATAGTCTTAATTTGATTTATTTTGATCACTTTTATGCAGCCAATTGGTCATTTGTGTCGTTGCCATTCTTTCCTTAAATGCACTCAAATGCATCCACAACCACACACCACCACCACCATCACCACCCTTAACTTCAGCATTCTGAAAATTAATTGTGCATATGAGCTTAAAACAAGAGCATTTGTCATGTCCTCCAGAAGCAGGTGGATACCCAGTCCCCTTTCCCACCCTGAACTTGGAGGTGACTTCCCAAGGTGGGCAAGGTGAGGTTTTCCTGTTCAGAGGTTGACCACAAAGCCCCCTGTGAGAGGTGTGGGTGGGACAATCCAAGAGAAGATATGAATGAAAATAATACACTGAATGATCGATCTTCTAGCTGATTTTCCCACCTTGCTCTAAGAAAACTAAAAGCCCAGTCCATCCTCAATATTCTCTGCAGGGCTGGAGGAGACTATGCTGAGTGAAATAAGTGAATCAGAGAAAGTCAATTATCATATGGTTTCACTTACTTGAGAAACATAAAGAACAGCACAGAGGACATTAGGAGAAGGAAGGGAAAAATGAAAGGGGGGCGGAATCAGAGGGGGAGAGGAACCATGAGAGACTACAGACTCTGAGAAACAAACTCAGTTTGTTGGTTTTAGAGGGGAGGGAAGTAGGGGGTGGGTTGGCCTGGTGATGGGTATCAAGGAGGTCATGGATTGCATGGAGCATAGGATGTTATATATAAACAATGAATCGTGGAACAGTACAACAAAAAATAATGACATACTATATAATAACTAACGTCACACAATAAAAAAATAAAAAGTAAAAAAAAAAAAATCTCCGCAGAAGACTGAAGAAGTGTTTTCCATAGGCAATAGATATAAATATAACAAAGTTCATCCAGTAAGGGAGAAAATGGGGGTTGTAGCTGGCCTTTTTAACAAAATGATAGTTGAATAGTGACCTAAAACCAATAAGGAAATGAACTCTGAAGATAAGACTATATGATAAGATTTTTTTTCATAGTGGGATCAGTTATCCACATATTATTATTGAAAGATGGAAGAAAATTGGACCAGTGGCTTCAACATTCTGAAAGACATTTGTCCTCTAGAATTTTATACCTAAACAAACTACCCATAAAACATAAAGCTAAAAAAAAAAAAAAAAGCTTTTCAGTTAATGAAAATTTATAATACATAACCCATGCACATTTTCTCAGAATATCCTTAAGCGTTCTGCTCCAGAAAACTTTGGAGTAAATACAAAATGATGAGGACAAGGAATCCTGGAAGGAAGGGTTCCCACATATTTGAAGATTGTAGCTAGTAGTCTGACACCAACATCTGTTCAACAAGTTAAAAGCATAATCTGTGAAGATTAAGAAGGATGGCTAGAGGTCTCCAAGAGGGAAGGGTCTTGGTCTTTATGTTTAGCTCCCGTTCTTGGACTTATTTTTCAAAAGACAAACCTTCCATTTTCTTGAATGAGAAAGCAAGGGATGGGTGGGACATAATAGAGTATAGAAGCCTCACTATTAGCCAAGTAGGGGAAGGAGCTTAGGGTTTCTAATTCACTATCTAAATTGATTATCACTTAACATTCATCTTTTCAGCATTATCTATGTATCCCTCAACTCAGCTGTGCCTGGGATCTGATCTAAGCTAAGGAAGAAAAAGAGGACCCAGGGATCAGTGAAAATTTTGTAAAATAATTGGAGTGGAAGTCTCTGGGTCTGTGTAATTTTAGGTCAACCTACAAGAAGGTAATTGAAAAGGTAAGAGCCAATATTTAAAGGATGGGATGGTTGAAATGGAAATTTTGGGTGAACGCTTTTGATGAAATAACTTTCATTCTTTCCTTAGTCATCATAACTAATGAGTTCTCTATCACTCTGCTATTATCTCTCATTGTCTTCTAACCTGGATTGTTATAATGTCTTCCTGAATTACAGGAATGATTACTTAATTGGTTGGCAGTTCCATCCCTAAAGTCACTAATTCATTTTCCATTGTGGACTAATTTTTATTGTTGTTGTATATTAACTAAACCCACACCCTATTGACTCCTTGACTGTCGGCCTTTCCACCATCTGTGTTTACACTGTCCAACTTTCTCCAAATTCTTTTTAAAGATTTAATTGATTTATTTATCTGAGATAGAGCATGAGTGGGGGGAAGGGCAAAGGGAGAGGGAGATATAATTTTTTTTAATTTTTTAAAAAAAATTTATTTATTTGACAGAGATAGAGAGCACAAGTAGGGGGAGCAGCAGGCAGAGGGAGAGAGAGAAGCAGTCTCCCAGCTGAGCAAGGAGCTCGATGTGGGACTCGATCCCAGGACCCCGGGATCATGACCTGAGCTGAAGGCAGCCGCCTAACCAACTGAGCCACTCAGGTGTCCCTGGAGACATAATTTTAAGCAGACTCCACACTGAGGGTTGAACCCCAGGGATGGCGTGAGGTGGAGAGGGGGCTGGATTCCATGACCTTCAGATCATGACCTGAGCTAAAACCAAGAGTCAGCCCTTAATCATCTGAGCCACCCAGGAGCCTCTTTCCAACTTTTATTTAATAATTTATTTCTTTAAAAATAATTTCATCAATAATGTAGAGTATATTGTAAAGCTTTTTAAAAAATTGTGGTAAAAAGCATATAATATATAATTTATCCTCAACCATTTTTTTTTATCCTCAGCCATTTTAAATACACAGTTCACTAGTGTTAATTATATTCACATTGTCATGTAGCACCTCTCTAGAAGTTTTTCATTTTGCAAAAACTAAAGCTATACCCGTTAAAAAGCAGCTCCCTATTTTCTCTCCTCCCCAGCCATTAGCAAACTCTATTAGCCTTTCCAATTCTGTGATTTTGCCTGCTCTTGATATGTCAAATAAGGGGAATCATAAAAAATTTGTCCTCTTGTGACTGGCCAATTTCACTCAGTATAGTATCCTCAAAGTTCATACATGTAGCAGGTGTCAGAATTTCCTTCCTTTTGAAGGCTGAAAAATATTCCATTGTACATATATACTACATTTTCTTTATTCCTCTATTGGTGGACATTTGAGCAGCTCCTAATTCTTGGCTATTGTGAATAATGCTGCAATGAACAAGGGTGTGGAAATATATCTTCAAGATCCTGCTTTCAATTCTTTTGAATATATAACCAGCAGTGGGGAGTTAGATCACATGATAATTCTGTGTTTAGCATTTTGAGGACACTATCCTATTGTTGTTTTTTAAAAGTTTTTATTTATTTATTTGACAGACAAAGATCACAAGTAGGCAGAGAGGCAGGCAGAGAGAGAGGGAGAAGCAGGGTTGCCGCTGAACAGAGAGCCCAATGTGGGGCTCGATCCCAGGACCCCGGGATCATGACCTGAGCCAAAGGCAGAGGCTTTAACCACTGAGCCACCCAGATGCCCCCACTATCCTGTTTTCAGTAGTGGCTGCACCATATTACATTCCCACCAGCAGAGCCTGAGTCCCCACATCTCCATCATCACTTGCTGTTCTCTGTTGTTTTTGATA
>PISX010026154.1:0-24942 GCA_004024625.1 Mellivora capensis | reverse complement strand
TTTTTTTTTTTAAGATTTTATTTATTTATTTGACAGACAGAAATCACAAGTAGGCAGAGAAGCAGGCAGAGAGAGAGGAGGAAGCAGGCTCCCCGCTGAACAGAGAGCCCGATGCGGGGCTTGATCCCAGGACCCTGGGATCATGACTTGAGCCGAAGGCAGAGGCTTTAACCCACTGAGCCACCCAGGTGCCCCTTGACTTATTTCACTCAGCATAATCTCTTCCAGTTCCGTCCATGTTGCTACAAAAATTGGGTATTCATCCTTTCTGATGGAGGCATAATACTCCATAGTGTATATGGACCACATCTTCCTTATCTATTTGTCCGTTGAAGGGCATCTTGGTTCTTTCCACAGTTTGGCGGCCGTGGCCATTGCTGCTATAAACATTGGGGTACAGATGGCCCTTCTTTTCACTACATCTGTATCTTTGGGGTAAATATCCAGTAGTGCAAGTGCAGGATCATAGGGAAGCTCTATTTTTAATTTCTTGAGGAATCTCCACACTGTTCTCCAGAGTGGCTGCACCAACTTGCATTCCCACCAACAGTGTAAGAGGGTTCCCCTTTCTCCACATCCTCTCCAACACACGTAGTTTCCTGTCTTGCTAGTTTTGGCCATTCTAACTGGCATGAGGTGGTATCTCAATGTGGTTTTAATTTGAATCTCCCTGATGGCTAGTGATGATGATTATGGATGCTAAGATTCTCAACAAGATCCTAGCAAACAGGATCCAACAGCACATTAAAAAGCTTATCCACCATGATCAGGTGGGATTCATCCCTGGGTTACAAGGATGGTTCAACATTCACAAATTAATCAATGTAATAGAACAAATCAATAAGAGAAGAGAGAAGAACCACATGGTCCTCTCAATTGGTGCAGAAAAAGCATTTGACAAAATCCAGCATCCCTTCCTGATTAAAACGCTTCAAAGCATAGGGATAGAGGGAACACTTCTGAACTTCATAAAATCTATCTATGAAAGACCCACAGCAAACATCATCCTCAATGGGAAGAAGCTCACAGCCTTCCCGTTGAGATCAGGAACACGACACTCTCACCACTCTTGTTCAACATAGTATTAGAAGTCCTAGCAACAGCAATCCGACAACAAAGAGAAACAAAAGGTATCCAAATTGGGAATGAAGAAGTCAAACTCTCTCTCTTCGCAGATGACATGATACTTTATATGGAAAACCCAAAAGGCTCCACCCCCAAACTACTAGAACTCATACAGCAATTCAGTAACGTGGCAGGATACAAAGTCAATGTACAGAAATCAGTGGCTTTCTTATACACTAACAATGAAAATACAGGAAGGGAAATTAGAGAATCAGTTCCATTTACTATAGCACCAAGAACCATAAGATACCTGGGAATAAACCTAACCAAAGAGGTAAAGGATCTGTACTCGAGGAACTATAGAACACTCATGAAAGAAATTGAAGAAGACACAAAAAGATGGAAGACCATTCCATGCTCTTGGATCGGAAGAATAAACATTGTTAAAATGTCTATACTGCCTAGAGCAATCTATACTTTTAATGCCATTCCGATCAAAATTCCACCGGTATTTTTCAAAGAGCTGGAGCAAATAATCAACGAAATTCTCTTAAACGCGGTAGTGAGTTCCGTAAAATAATCCCAACTCAAACTTACTAGAGAAAAAGAGGGATCTCGTTGGCTCATAAAACGGAAGCATCCAGAGTGGGCATCCTGCTCAAACAATGTCAGCACCCTGTTGCTCTCCCCACAGCTGCCTCTGCACTCCCCGCCTACATAGTGTAGTGCTAGCATTCTCTCCTCCCCAACCCCAACTGACAAGAAAAGATGGATGATAGGTCTCAAACTAAATACTTGTTTTCAGAACAGGGGAGGGTGCTACCTTTCTGCCCCATCTCCAATCCCAAAATGCTGGAGAAAGAGTCTGATTGACCGGATGAATCAGCCACCCTCTTGGACCAATACCTGTGACCAAAGAAGAGTGGACTAAAGCCAGCGAGTCTGGGTCATGTGTCCACACTTCCTGAAGTGTGTAGTAGTGAGTTGATTAGGCAATGACAGGCTAAGATTGCAGCCCCACTAGGACCAGGCATGGAGAAGGAGCCCCCCAGAGGGAAGGATGTACCAATGCCAGAAGAAGGATGGAAAAATGAACTGGGCAGACAAAAAAGTATTAATTAGTTCAGTCTGTTCCACGAGGCTTATGATAATAATTATTATTGTAAAAATCCAGTTGACCAGCTAATAGTGGGTGCTCAAGGCTAATAAATGACTTTCAGATTTCCCACCATCTTCAGTGTAGACTGTTATCGTGACACACGTGATTTACAATATACTCCATGCCCTACTGAGTTGATTTGCAATGGTATCAGTGTTATTAGCAAGAATATTAACAACAAAATACATTATTCTCAATCAGTTTCTGCACAGGGTTCCAGTGTTTCCTACATAATATATTACGAATTCTAGGAGGTCCCATGTGAAGGAGCTGGCACATATTTTGCTGTATAACCTTTCTGGTGATGGAGAAACTGGGCCCTAAGGAGGTTATGCAATCTCCCCAAAGTCCCACCACCAGTTTGTGGCTGAGCCAGCAAACTCTTGTCTTGTGTCCCAACTGCAGGGATCATCTCCCTTCTGGTCCACCATTTGGCCCAAAGGAGGAAGATTGATGGTGATGAGGGCTCTTATGTCAAGCACTAGTGTGATTGGTTTTTAATGGTCTTTATTTTCATCTTAGAAGGAAAAGAACATATCCTTCTCTGGCTAAATACTATTTCAGGAAAAGCCACAAAGCAGCCCCCTGGGTCCTGTTCACAAAACTAAGCCCAGCCTAACTCTGCTGAGCTGGCAAAAACTGATAACCTCACTTCAGCTTCCCTGGCTATGGTCCATAGAACAAGGATCTGTATTTCTCGATATTGCCATATATCTTTCTTCATTTGTCGTGGCTGGGGAAAGTGAAAAGGGCTGCAAAAAATAAGAGGTGCACATCCTGGGAAAAGGAGATTGTAAAAGAAAGATATAAAAGGGGAGAAAGAGAAAAAGCAAAGACTAAGAAAACCATATGCTCGGGTGACCAAAGAGGATAGTAGAGAACCAAGTTTGGAGGAAGGTGATGCCAAAGTTCCAGGAGGGAAGGGAAGCAGACATTACCAAATCCCTACTATGTGCCAGGGACATTCACATCCACTCTCCTGTACTTGATGTCATAATTGCAACCTCCTTGCAAGCAACGTATGGCCATCCTGTGGTCTATAGAGAAGGAAACAGGATCATAGTGTCTAGGTAACTTGTTGGATTCATGTAACTAAGAAGTGATGAAGTTGGGGCCGAAACCAGACATATCTGACCCCCAAGTTGAGATTCTTTCCACCCCTCTTTCCCCATCATCCATATACTATCTAATCACTATTTGTCTTAGGACAGGTTATCTAGAAGCAGAGCCTGAGACAAGGATTCTTGTACAAAGAATTTCCTGAGGAAGTGTTCTCAGGAGGATGGGTGTGAGGGAAGTGGGAAAGGACAGGGGAAAACTCTAAGCAAAGATATAATTCAATTAGTCTCACTTTAGCTGATCCAGCAGGAAAATGAGTTGCCTTTCAGAATTCATCCTACCCTGAGACAAAGGAGTCAGACTTTGGTACCTGTGCCGATCAGTCATTATCTGTGGCCATCCCTCTTGGTGAGGGGGGATGTGAGAGGGATAACATCTCAGGGGAGTGACTACTTAGAAGAAGATGGGTCTCTGGAGAAGGAGGTGGCTGTATCATTAGCAGCTGTGTTTGTAGCATTTGGAGGATGGGTAGACCAGCACAGGGAAGGTGATCTGCACCAGGCAACAGCATCTTCTCTGCATTCTGTTAGCAGTCTCTTGACTGTGCAAGGGAAGGGAGAAGGGGAGTCCAGAAAAGAAGTAGCCACTTTCCCCATGGTCACTGAAGAGCCCATTTTGAGTGCCATGTCAGTTCTGAAGGCCTGGTCGCTGTGGTAGCCGATCTCTCAGTCAATCTACAGGCAGCAGACCTCACACTAGGGCAGTTTCTGTGATATGTGGCCCCATCTGGCCCCAAACCATACTGCTCCCTTCAATGGGTCCCTTACTCCCTTCCAGGCCAAAATTCAATGGTTTCAAAGAATCAGAGGACTTGGGTCTTTGAATTGCCCTTCACCACATTCATATATTTATCATTAATTCTCTCTCCACACTCTCCCGTTTGCTCTTCTTTCTCCAGCAGATTTTATTTTAAAATTTCTAACACCTAACTGCAGAATCTCACCAAACCAAGGATTCTCAAGGACTTTTAAAATTACATATACCAATGTCTAGGCTCCCTCTGCCTCCACAGAGATTCTGGATCTATTAACCTGGGATTTCTTTTAAGTCCCTGGGTGAGTCTAATTGCAGGATTGAGAATCACTATAGCAGACATTCCTCAGTCACTTTGGGCATATATATTAGGATCACCTAGAGGATTAAAAAAAATACCCATGCTCAAATCCTATCCCCCAGAAATTCTGATTTGATGGGTCATAAGTGGGGGTCTGATGCTGGGGTTTTTTAAAGCTCCCCAAATGTTTTCATGTGCAGCCAAGGAGGCTTGGGGATGTTTAAAAATTGATCCCTGGAGACACATGTCAGAATAGGGAAATTTGGAACTGTGTTGGGATCAGAGTCCTAACAAGAGGACAAGGAGCCTCCATGGACAGTAGCAGCAGAGGTGGAAAAAGAGATTCTCACTATTACTTTGACACAGAAGAGCCAGCTTGATCTCATTTCCCATTAAATATGAATGAAACTAGATTTTTCAGGAATGTTCTTGTTTCTTCAGGTGTTCTTCAGACGCTCTCTGTTGGAGATTTACTAAGATGCTCCTCCCAAAACTGGTGGGTGGAGAGAAGATAACCATACTAGAGATTAAACCCAGAATTAATTTACCCAGTTAAGACAGCTCAGGCATCATCCCATCCCACTCCTGATCCTTCCCTTCACCGGGTACATAGGTCCCATAAGTACCAGCCACTGAAATTACTTATTTTCCAGTAGTTGCACTCCTTGCATTCTTGGCCCTCTGCCTTTCTTCCCTCACATCTCTCTCTCTCTCTCTCTCTCTCTCTCTCACATACATACACACATGCGCACACAACCACTACCCCTGTGGTTGGGAACCCCAACCCTTTGGGCTGCACCTCTAGCCCAGTGGACCTTTTTGCAAGGTTCTCATTTTTCCCCTTGATGGCTCACCTGGACTGGTTTGCCCAAAGTTTGCGGCCAGGAGGGCCCTGACCCATCCTAGTGGTTGGTTCCCATACCTTGTCCTGATACCCCCTTCCAAAATCTAAAACCTGATCCAGTTGATTCTTGGTATTACTGGCAATTATGTCCTATAAGGTCACTACAACTAAATTAGCAAATACTGAACCATTGCTTCTCCGGAAAATATAGGGTCAGTTTCCTGCTAGCTTCTGGTCACATTTTCAGCCAACAATCAATAAACAACCTTGTTTCATGTTTCAGACATGTTATTTAATATAGATTATTGATTCATTAACATTGGGGTCACAGCAAATGCACTATCACTCATGCCAGAACAAAGCTTCTCTGAGAAACCTATGTTCTTTGTAAGACACACAACAGCTTCCTTGTACTAAGGGGCACTAGACAGCACTTCACAATGCTCAGGGACCAGTTTAGACAGCAGAATTACCGACAGAAAGCACAAAAACTATGGCACTTAAATAGACCATGAAAAGTCCGCTTGTTGAGCTGAAACAGGAAGGAAGATGTAGCTGAGCATGTGCATGAAAGAGTATGCAGGTGCCACAAGTATGTAGTTTGGGTCACAAGTAAATACTAGTGGGTAGGGAAATTCACAATGATGGAATCCACAAATAATGAGGATTGGCCGTATAAGCATCCAGTTCTGAGTGACAAGATGTTTTGATGTCTTGCTATTAATTCAAAAGCCTCTATTTTAAGCTACCTCTCCCCAAATACTATATAGCTGAAGTATAATGTTGTTAGCCCCTCTTTTTTAAACCAAGTAACTATTTTCATAGGAAAATATTCACGTTTCCAAAGATATTTGAAGATTTTTTGGTTTGTTTTATTTCCTGAACTAGTGGAACCTAACAGACAACATGAGACAAGGTGCACTGTGTAGATTCTGGCTTTTCAATTGAACAGTATTTTGGAAGAACGAGAAAAACAGATGTATTTGTGGACTTAATGTGGGATATATAAAGAGGATTTTTTTCCTTTTTTTTCCAAAAATGGCATCATGCATTTAAAAAGTTGAGGTGTGCCCATAATATAAAACTAAATAAAAAGCTCTATCCAAGCCAGGGGTTTAGCCTCAGGTTGTCGAGCTGAGATAGCTGGGAAGAGGCAGAGACTAAGTACTACCACTCAGATCACCCCACAGAATGAGCAAACATGGAGAATGGGTGTCTTTTTTCCCAGCTCCCTGGTCTGAGCCTGTCTCTTACCTACTGTCTAGTTTTATTGTGACATCCCTAGGGCAAACCACTTTGTCCCTGGTTCAGAGTAGCCGTGGGTAGGGCTATAGCCCTTGTGCTGACAAACCATTGGGAAGGCAGACTTTGCCTTTGACAACACACTTTCTTTCCAGGTCTTGGAGGGACCCTATGCTTTGGCACTGCCTGAGACATTTTTGAAAGGATGGGCCAAAGCAAGGGCAGAAGGAGCCAGAGTGAGCTCTCAGCACCAAAACTGCTAGAGTTAGCATGAATTTCATCTTTTTTTTGGTGGGGAAGACCTTGTAGTCATTATTCTAGCTTCTGCTAGGGATAGTTTCTGGTCCTGTTTCTGTTTGTGGATGTACCGAGGGAAGGTTAGAGGTAAGAAGAAGGGACCTTGGCCCAGTCTCCCATTTCAGGTACCCCCCATAGTCAGCCCAAACAAATATTCTCTACCTGTGTGCTTGCCATATGGACACAACTTCCAGAATAGTCTTCTATTGCCCCATTCTTCCTGTTATGTGGCTGCCTTCAAGATTTGCCTAACAAGAAGTCCTGGAGATGATCCTATTTCCAGTGAGTTTAATTTTTCCTTCCACTTGAAAACTTGAAGAGGTGCTGAAGAACACCTTCAAGTTGGAGAGCCGTCAACTAATCCCCACGATCTGTCTTCACTGCTTCCTAAATGCAGTCTTCCTCAGAGACTTGTGGAGTCAGGATGATGTAAACCACAGAGCCGTTGACCAGAACTGAGCACTCCCACTGAACACCCATCCTGGCATCATCAAATGGAAAGTGGAGGAAGGGGACTGGCTCATGAAGAGGGTACAGACTTTCTCAACGAAGCACCTTCAGATCCTTGAGAGAAGCAGTAATGGCAACAGAGCCATAAGAGGTTCTGGTTCAGTTCAGAGCATTAAATATGAACAGATTGTGGCAGCCATCTTCAGAGATGCGCGAACTCAAGACTGACCTCACCATAAGCACATATAAAGAAGAGAAAAAAATTACTTCACTTCCATGAATTCCTTCAACAATTATTTGACTTTTTTAATTTGAATTTTATTTTCTTCAGCATGGGGGGACTTAGTTTTGGATTATTTCATTCATTAGAGTCAAGGGTCATCAATTCAAAGCAGGAAATCTTGTTTTATGTGATTGTTACTTTCAACAGAAGCGTTCACCATTCGAAGGAATTCTCATGAAAATGCTAATGTGAGAGTCAACCCAAGTTATCTGGGAGGGAATTAAACTTTTTTTTTTTTTTCGGTAACATCAAGGACCACAGTAAGAGAATCAAGAAGATGGGAAACTCCTAGGTAATCAAAAACTCCAATCTGGTCTTCACAGCATTCAGGGCATCCTTATTACCCTAGCAAAGTCTTCCTCCTCCCTGAAGACACCCCTGACAAGGGCCGGTGCAAAGCTTAAACTTTCACTTAGCATATCTGCACATCTTTCACTTAGCATACAAGGGCCAGGTGCAAAGCTTAAACTGTCCAAGGCCAAAGCCCTCTTAAAACCCAGTGTGTGCATGTGGGGCAAATGTAGCTGATTTGAAGGGCTCCTGTTGGAGTTTGTGGTGCTCCTACCCACCACTCCTGTCCAATCAAACTGGCCTCGTATCCTTGGCTGATCTTTTTATAGTGTTTCTTTGTCAAAGAGGTCTGAAGAATGAAGGTTCAGTCTGCCAGACTACTTGCTGCACTTCTAGCTTCACTTTCCATTTCAGACTCTTGGCAAAGATGGACATATGATATGTTTTTCATTAGATTTCAAAAGTAGAATTAATACTCAAGTCTTTGGCTTTATGATTGTAAAGCTCTTTTCTGAAGCCCTTAAGAAACCTCAGAGCTTTCTTTGGATCACAAATGAGCTGAAGAAGAGCTTGTCTCCTTTCTTTGGCTTTCCTATTTTGGGGGAAAAGAATGTAAAGAAAAGACTTTTAACTGAGAAGAGATATGGTTCTCTCTATTGGCTAGCTCCCAGTTTTGTCCACATGGCTTCTGGTGCTTTTCTGATCTGGTTTCTACACCAAAGTTGGGGGGTCTTTTCAAAATGTTGCTATGCCCAGCACCTAATACTGTCCCTGGCTTGAAGCATGTTCCACAAAGGGTGATGAGGTGAATGAGGAAGTGAATACTAGCTTTCAGGTAGCTAATTTTTACTTATTTTTTATAAGCTTTATTGAGAGCACCTGGGTGGCTCAGTTGGTTAAGCGACTGCCTTCGGCTCAGGTCATGATCCTGGAGTCTGGGAATAGAGTCCTGCATCAGGCTCCCTGCTTGGCAGGGAATCTGCTTCTCCCTCTGACACTCCCTCTTCTCATGCTCTCTCTCGCACACTCTCTCTCAAATAAATAAATAAAATGTTTTTAAAGCTTTATTGAGTTATAATTCACATGCCATACCATTCACCTTCTAAAATGTGTAATTCAATGGGTTTTAGCATATTTACAAGGTTGTGCAACCATCACCACCATCAAATTGCAGAACATCTTCACCACCCCAATGAGCCAGTCAAAGTCCCTCTCTACTGCCTTCTCTGCTCAGCCCCTGAAAACTAGTAAGCTGTTCTTCTATCTCTAAGGATGTGCCTATTCTGGACATATCTTTTAAATGGATCATACAATATGTGGCCTTTTGTGTCACACATCTTTCACTTAGCATTGTGTTTTCAAGGTTCATCCATTTTGTAGCACGGATCAGTACTTCATCCTTTTTTATTGGCAAATAATATTCTACTTTGTGGATATACACTGCACTGTTTATCCATTCATCAGTTCATGGAAATTTGAGCTATTTCCATTTTGGGGGGCTATTATTTAGAATGCTGCTATGAACATCTGTGCAAATTTTTATGTAGACATATATTTTCAGTTCTCTTGGGGATATGTATACCTAGGAGCAGAATTGCTAAGTCATATGGTAACTCTAGTTCACATTTTGAGGAGCTGCCAAACTCAAAAATGGCTGTATTATTTTATAAACTCGGTAATCTATAAGGGTTCCAATTTCTCTATATCCTCACCTACATTTTGCTTGTTAGTTTGCTTGATTGTTTTTTGTATTTATTTGTTTGTTTATTTTTAAGATCTTATTTATTTATTTATTTGAGAGAGAGAGTGAGTGAGCACGCACATGCACATGCACGAATTGGGGGAGGGACAGAGGGAGAAGCAGACTCCCCACTGAGCAGGGAGCCTGATGCAGGGAGCAGGGCTCCATCCCAGGACCCTGAGCCAAAGGCAGATGCCTAACTGACTGAGCCACACAAGCACCCCTGTTTATTTTTTCTTACCATTTATAAGTGTACAGTTCAGTGGCATTAAGCACATCAACTAGCTGTGAAACCAAGACATCAACTAGTTGCACAACCATCACCACTATCCCTGTCTGGAATATTTTCATCTTCCCAAACAGAAATTCTTTACTCATTAAATGATACTTCCCATTCCTCCCTCTCTCAGCCCCTGGAAACCACTATTCTACATTCTACCTCTATGAATTTAACTCCTCTAGAGACCTTACAGTCTCATAAGTAGAATCACACAGGATTTGTTTTTTTGTGACTGGCTTATTTCACTTAACATAATGTCTTCATGGTTTATCCATGTTATAGTATGTGTCAGACTGTCCTTCCTTTTCAAGGGTGAGTAATATTCCATTACACAGCTATACAACATTTTGTTTATCCATTCATCCACTGATGGACACTTGGGTTGTTCCTACCTTTTGGTGATTGTGAATAATGCTGCTATGAACATGGGTGTACAAATAACTGTTTGAGTCTCTGATTTCAATTCTTTTAAAAATACACCCAGAAGTGGATTTCCTGGATTCTATGGTAATTTGATGTTTAATCTTTTGGAGATGCTGCTGTGCCCATCAGCAATGCACAAAGGTTCTTGCCACATCCTAGGCAGTACTAGTTACTTTCTGTTTTTTGTTTTTTTTTTTTTTTAAATAATAACCATCTTAATTGATGTGAAGTGATATCTCATTATGGGCCAACATTTGTATTGTCTTTTGTTTTAGCTACCCTAGTGGGTGTGACGTGGTTTATCATGGTTTTGATTTGGATTTCTCTAACAATAATGTTGAACATCTTTTCATGTGCTGGTGACCATTTATATATTTTCTTTAGAGAAATTTCTATTCAAATAATTTGCCCAGTTTTTAGTTGGCTTGCTTGTCTTTTTATTGTTGAGTTATAAGAATTCCTTATACATTCTGAATACAAGTCCCCCATCTAATATGTGATTTACCAACATTGTCTCACATGGGTGTCTTTTCATTTTCCTGATGGTATCCTGCGAAGTACAAAAGTTTTTAATTTTGATGAAGACCAATTTATTTTTTTCTTTTGTTGCTTTTACTTTTGATGTCATTTCTAAGGAACTATTGCCTGATTCAAGGTCTTGAGGATTGACTGTTATGTTTTCTTTAAGAGTTTTTATAGTTTCTTTTTCTTGCACTTAGGCCAGTGATCCTTTTTTTATTGAATTATAATTAATATACAACAGTAATTTAATTTTAGATATATAACATAATGATTTGATATGTGTATATATTGCAAAATGATTACCAGAATAAGTTTCATTAACATTTATCACCACTCATAGTTACTACTTTTTTTTCTTGTGATGAGTGCTTTTAAGACCTACTCTTAGCAACTTTCAAGTATACAATACAGTATTATTAACTATAGTCATGCCAATGATCCATTTTGAGTTAGTTTTTGTATATGCTATGCCTATAATTTTTTTTAAATTAGCCTAAAAATATATTGCTCTTTCTAAAAACAACTGAATATATTCATTATTCTGCAAAAGAAGGCTGTTGCTGCCGTGTTGGGCAGTTTCCTTAACTAAAGTTATTTTCTTATGACTTCTTTAAAAATATACCAGAATATTATATGTAAAAAATGTTCTTGTCTTTAGCCATATATACATTGCATTTAGAAATTCAGACAACGTTTGAGTATTTTATTTAACCAATCATTTAATAAATTTTTGTGTCTAATGTGCACATGCATATCTCAAAGAAGTGGATGGTCTGCAGGGTCAAATGCTGCAGAAAGGTCAAGGTGAAGGACAACTAAGAAAACCCTTTGGGCTTGGTGGTTAGCAATTTTAAGCGCCCTGAGCAGACTTGGAGGGTAGTGGGAGGAGTGTAGTCACAGCTCAGAGGCTATTTGTTATGGAAAGGAGAGAAATAGGTTAATCATTAAAAGGTACAAAAGAAAAGGAAAAAAAAAGGTACAAAAGAGGAACAAATTACCCAATATAAGGGAAGCTGAGCATGTGGGCACTGAGAAGAGATGACATAAAGAGAGCCTAGAGGAGCCAAGAAAAGGAGGAACTGAACCAGGTTCTCCAAGGTGAGCAGAAAGGATAACGTTAAGAGCCCAGGTTACACAAGGAACTCAGAAATCAGAAAAACCCATATAGACCCAATCAGAAAAACCTATATAGAGATCTTTCAATGCAAGATTGTAGTTGAAACTAAAAGAAGTTCAAAACCTAGAACTTGAGCTTCAGGTGCAGGTAGACTGGGGTTTACATTCCAGCCTTGCTTCTCGGGAGCTGTGCAACCTGGGGCAAGCTATTTAACTCATCTGTCCTTCACTGTCCTCTTCTATAAAGTGGCAACAGTAACAGACCTGCCTCATCAGTTGTCTGAGTGAGGATTATATGAGAACTACATATAAATCTCTTGGTAGTTATAAATTCTCAGTAGCTCTAACAAAAATAAAACACATCCATAGTCCTACAACTGAGAACTCAGTTAGTTAAAATTACATTGTGTTCCACCATAACCCTCTTCGTACCACTTTTTCACAATGCTCTTGACAAATATCTAAGAAACAAGATATGGTTTGTGTAAGAATTGTTTGTGACTCATCTGCTTCATGTTACGTGGAGTTAAATCTCTTTCCCCTCCCGTCCTCTGGTGTA
This sequence comes from Mellivora capensis, assembly GCA_004024625.1. Classification (NCBI taxonomy): domain Eukaryota; kingdom Metazoa; phylum Chordata; class Mammalia; order Carnivora; family Mustelidae; genus Mellivora; species Mellivora capensis. Next base: position 12,497 of record PISX010026154.1, on the reverse strand, counting down.
ACTGAGATGAAGTTACCATGGATTTTGGTCCAGCCACTCACACTGGTTGACTTGGACGTACATATGAGGTACACAGCCCTGTGTCCTCTGTCTAGGATGACAGATCCTGGGGGATGACATCAGCACGCCATTTTGAAATCTCCAGCTCTGAGCTAGGATAAGTGATTAAAGCTCCTGATGACTGAATATCTCCATACAATATTGTCCTAATCTGCAGGTCATAAAAAGACAAGCTCTTATGCAACCGAAATTGGGCAAAACTCATTAACATTCCCCTCCCAAAGAATAATATTTTATATCTAAGAGGGACAAAATTGTGAAAGAACATACTACTGACTTCAGCTTCAAGCCCTGTGACACAGAAAAGGATGAGCCATCTTCCTGGCAACATATGTGTCAGCCTCACTGCCTTACTCTAGTCTCCCCAGCAATGCTGGATTTTCCCCAGTAAATACAAGTAACTATGACTATGGTATCTTGTTTTCCTCAGAATATTTTTTCATTTACACTTAAACCTTTTCCCTCTCATGAGCTTCCTTTTTTGTTTTCTTTACTGTATACTGTTGCAATAAGAGGATTTTGTTTTTACATCAATTTGGAAAACTTCCTTCCTGGCATTCAGATTCTCGCCTCAGATGTCAGACAGAGAGATAATGGTCCATTGCTGGCCCTGGGGAAGGGGATGACGGAGAAACAAGGAGAGCTGTAGTCTCCACAGGCCAGTCAGGTTGACATACTTCGTGCGTGAGAGGGGCCCAGTGTGCACCAACAGTGCTTTACTGTTCACTCTCACGACACCGGGGCATTAACATGCAAGGCTAGTGTTTTGAAAATTGTCAGTATTTTCTAATCGATGCACTCTTTTAAATGTCAGTGGGTTTTCTAAGGAACTTAACCACTCAGAACAAGGTTAGATTTATTACAGATGCCAATTTTTGTGATCAAAATCTGCTCTTGCTGGGTTACGACATACCTACCTCTTTCTGAAGCAGATTGCGTTCAGTAGCTGCCTTCTCATGGAAAAATATACCATAAATAACATTTTTAAAAATATCTAGGGAAAGAGGAGAAACATGTAACTGAGTGGAACTTGCCTGTAAAAGAGATTTTGAAAACATTATTACCCTCCAGAGCCCTGTTTGACTGAAATCCCAATATACAAAACTTGCCTACATACCCACAAATAGTAGAATTCTAGTGCTTAAAAAGATCTATGGTAGGGCTGGGGGGAGACCTATGGGATGGCTTTGTCCAACTCCCTCATTTATTAATGAGGAGGCAGAGCCCAGGGAGGTGAAATGTGAGGTCCAAAGCAAGGTAACAAGAAACGGATTCAGCACCCAGCTCCTAACCCAGTGCTCATCATTTCAGTTCATGTCCCTGCCTCAGTCTTCTGAGGTGGGATCTGGGAAATAAAAAGATAATGAGAAATCACAATGGAAACCTTTTAAGAGTAGAACCTAGGTTTCCTCTTTAACCACTGGCCACTTCCCCACCTCCTCTTCCCTAGCTTTGTCTGATTCTCTCCAACACCAGCAAGCCTCCCAACTGACTAGAATTGTGTGATGTGGTATCTACCCTGAGTAACTGGCCCATCTCCTTCTTCCACACGATGTGGTCTCAGATGAACATCAACTGAACATCCGTGATATGCAAGGCAGCAAGTAGGTCCTGAATCCCTGCAAATTATATAGAAAAATAAAACAGTCTCCCTGTCCTTAAGAAGTTAACAAAGTAGTACTGAGAACCAATAGGGCATTAAACAACCCATAGCCAGCATGCTGGCTTGAAAGGGTCCCAACTTCTCTGGGGGGCAGAGAAGGCAAGGAGGGAAGGTCATTCTGGGCAGACCTTCTGGGAGAGAATATAATTTGACAGTCTGGGCGAATTGCTAGGTCCTTCACAATAGCTGAAGCCAGGCTGCTGAAATTTTAATATGCATACAAGCCACTAGGGCTCCTGTTAAGATGCAAATTCTAAATCTGCAGGTCAGGAGTGAGCTCTGAAATTCTGCATTGCTAGCGAGCTCCCGGTGATGTGGTGATGTCGATGTACTCGGTGGCCCCCAGTTGAGTAGCAAGGAGCTAGAGAGAAGAGGAAGGTAGGGTCATAAGCAGGAGCTGGTTAATAAAGTGTTTTGAAGGTCATGCTATCAAATTTGGATTTTTTCCAAAAAATAACAGGACTAACAAATATACTTGGATAACTTGAAACGGATGTTGGCTTTGTAAGTTTGCTGGAAGCTTGAAAGTCATTTCCACCAGACAGGTTTCTCACCATCCCTGGACGGAGCATCACATGCATGCTTTAATTTAGAGCCTTGTCGCACTGTAAGGTAATGCTGATTCCTCTATCTGTCAAATTCACTTGCAGCTCTGGAAGGACATTTATGTCTTTGTCAACACTGAATCCACAAACTGCATGCACCCAATACCTACCACCATATCTGACCTATAGGAGTTTTTCTGTGAACTTCGGTCACATGATGTGTTTGCTCTAGAGTAGTGATTTTCAAATGTTAGCATGTGTCAGAATCACCTGGACGGCTTTTGAGGCAGATTATTGGGATCCCACTCCCAGAGTTTGTGATTCACTAAGTCTGTGATGGACACCACGAGAGTTGATGTTTCCAACGTGCTCACAGGTGACACAGATGCCGCCAACCTGGGGACCACACCTTGAGAACCACATGTTTAGGGTAGATCATTGATTACTTCCTACCAAATGGTGTTAACAAATAAGATAAAGTAAGGGAATGACTAAAAGCCTGCCCTCAAAGTTGTAGAATCATGGGCAAATGAGTTAACCTCTCCAGGCCTCAGAGTGTGCATTTGGGATAAAGATGATGATGGTGCCCACCTACTAGGGCCAACGTGAGGGTTCACACTGAGCAAATATATAGAAAATACTCAGTGGATGTAATGAGCACTGGATTGTACATGCAACGGATGAATCACTGAAACTAATAATATACTATATGTTAATTAATTGAATTTAAATAACATGTAAAAAAAGAAAGAAAACACTCAGGAATTGTAAATATGTATTAAATGTTCCTGCTAAGGAACTCCTCTCACTTGCTGATGGCACAGAGAGAAGAAAACAGCTTCTTAACCAAGCCACAATATGTTAATCTTTACAGGGAAATGTGGCAAATGTAAGCTTAATCCCTAATCTTTTAAATCTGTAGGAACATTCCAGCCCCTGTTGCATTTTTGTGACCACAGTTTTTATGTTTTCTGTATTGGCAAAAACATTAGCTGACTCCAGGATTTGTTAAAAAGTTTTGCACTTCACACCCCTTGGGAAGGCTATAACCAAAAAGACAATGATAACAAACGTTGGAAAGATTGGAAACTTCTTGTATTGCTGGTGGGAATGTAAAATGGTGCAGCCACTTGAGAAAGCAGTCGGTGGTTACTTAAAAAAAGTTAAACATGGAGTTACCATCTGACTTGGTGATCCCACTTCCAGGTGGGACCCCAAGAGAATCGAAAACGTGTGTTCTTACAAAAACTTTTGCATGAGTGTTCATAGCAGCCCTGCTCATAGTAGCCAAAATGTGGAAAGAACCCAAAGGTGCATCAGTTGGTGAATAGCTAAACCAACTTGGTATCTATCCACACAATGGATATAACACAATGGAATAACACGCAGTCCTAAGAAGGAAGGAGTGATACATGCTATGACATGACTGAAACTTCAAAACATTTTGCTGAGTGGAAGTTGTTTGATACAAAGGTCACACATTATATGACTCCGTTTATATGAAATGTCCAAAATAGACAAATCCATAGGGACAGTGCTTAAAAAGATATATGGTGGAGTTGGGGCAGGTTAGATGTTGCCAGGGCTGGGGAAAGGAGAGATTAGAGAGTGACTGATCGAGATATGGGATTTCTTTTGGGAATGATGATGTGTTCCAGAATTAGATAGTAGTGACGATAATATAGTCTTGGGAATACACTAAACATTACTGAACTGTACAGTTTAAAAGGAGAATTTCATAGTATGTAAATGATCTCAATGTTAAAAAAAATTTAAGGGCACTTGGGTGGTTCAGTGGGTTGAGCCTCTGCCTTCGGCTCAGGTCATGATCTCAGGGTCCTGGGATCGAGGCCCACAATGAGCTCTCTGCTCAGCAGAGAGCCTGCTTCCTCCTCTCTGCCTGCCTCTCTGTTTACTTGTGATTTCTCTCTCTGTCAAATAAATAAATAAATCTTTAAAAAAAAATTTAAGACCCTGGAATCCTACTTGGTGAGAATATCATTTTCATCTTGGAGTTGCACGGTCTAATGGTAGCCACTAGCCACATGTGGCTTTGACTCTTGAAATGCAGTTAGTCCAAAGTGAGCTATGCCCTAAGTGAAAATACAGACTAGAATTTGAAGACTTAGTTAAAAAAAAAAAAAAGAAGAACTTACATTACCTAGATACATTATTGATATTGAGGTGATACTATTTGTGATATATATAGTTAAATAAAATATAATGTTAAAATGAACTTACCTATTTATTTTTACTTTTTCTAAAATGTGGCCACTAGAAAACTTTAAATTCTGTCTGTGGCTCATATTGTCTATCTTACGGGCCAGCTCTGCCTTCGGGGTCACCCACAGCAGGTTGGTGTCTTTGCAGAGGCCCATGTAAGTGTTTGCATCTGGAAGTTAGTGAATCTGAGGCTGGTCCTTTCCTTCGTGAACACAAAGGGCTTTGTACCCTGGGCTTGATTAGCTCTGTTCCATTAGCATGACTCAACACATGTAAACAGGGCAATTCAATGGGTGCTTCCAGTTTTTGTTCTTTGAGTAGAAGGCCACCTGCAAAAACAGAGCCTTGTTATCTCAAAGAGCAAGGTTCTGGGTCATTATTATTTTAGAAAGTACTTTTTGTGTCTCTTGCTAATGAACTACACAGCAAGTTATCTGAAAAAGGAATTTTTAAGATATTTCTTTCCTGCTCAGAGTGTCTTTTTTCCAAGACTCAAGTTCTGTCTCAAAATATTCTTAGCCTTGACATGCATTTCTGGATTTAACTGAAAATGGGTCATAGGAATTCTCCCGGAAGGGAAATTTTTTCTAAATGCACTGAACACAAGGGCTTATTTTTTAGGTGCAATAGTTAAGGGCAAACTATATAAATAGGGTAGGAATGTCCACCAGTGAGGAAGTTAACTAGGTTGATTGCTTTTTTAAAAAAAATCATAATATCTTTTTATTATGAAAACAATGTATGTTATTTTGAAAAATCTCAGAAACAACAACAACAACAAAAAACCAGAAATACATAACCCACACTCTTAATCTCACAGCTGGAGATAATCATTGTTAATATACAAATATCTATCCTTCCATTGGAAAAAAGGTCTTGATAAGTCAAAATTATTCTACATAGAGAACCCTGGAGCAAATACTGTTGTTGACTGTTGAATGACAAATAGTAGGACACTTATTTTTCAACCAATTAAAAATAATTCCATTGGCACTCTAAATTTTCAGAAGAAAAATCCAGTCTGTATAGGTTTAGTACACAACATCCCTGTGTTACTATTTAGTCGCTGAGATGGATGTAATCCTTCAGTCCTTACTTCCATAAAACAAGAAAGATATTTACATTACACACATAGAAGATGTGGGTGGGCATATCTCTATACATTTTTTTTTCTATTCGCCAACAAGGTTGTATAAAAATATTTACTGCTTTCCTATAGGTTCACTTGCGTGCTGTAGTGTCCACGTCATGAGGCAGAAGGATGGATTATTCACTGGAGTTTTTATGGACCCACATTCAAGTGTTTCCCCAGCTGTGTTTACAGCTTTGGGTTTCTAAGCCTCTTGAGAAGTAATCAGTTTTGATTATCTTAAATCCCAAAGTAAATTTTCTTTTTTGGAGATTATTCTAGTTGTTAACACAGGTTAGTCTGGCCCTATTAAACCATCTTTTAGGGCTATGACATCCAAAAAGAAAGCTGTGGTTTTGCTTCGAGGAGAGGACAATTTGAAATATGAATCAGATCCTTCCTGGTAAGAGGCAAAGTCTCAGAACTCCTTTGTGCTCTCTTTCTCTCTCTCTCTCTTTTTTTAAATCTTGTCCTACTCTTTGGTCATTTCATTGAATAAGTCTGGTCTCTTTAACACAAGTCCCTTTAGAGTCAAGATTTTTATATGATGGTTTTTTATTCATAGTTTTATAACTTTCCATGTACAAACACAGACATATATTATGCTCTCAGTAATATTTGTTTCTTGACTAATGAGAAGAACATGAGATATTTAAAAGCTTGGGAGATTATAACTATAGGTGATTTCTTGTTAGGTAACTTTTATAAATGACTGTGTTTAATAGTCCTTCATTTAAACCTTAAGTATTCCTTAGCTATAACTATACATTTAGCCACATTTAGAGCCAGAGTGTTTGTTAAGAGTGAGGGCTCTGCATTTTAGCTGTTAGCTTGGGCAGATCAATGAACAAATTTGTGCCTCAGTTTCCTTATGGAGATGATAACTAGCCAATTGACTAAATTAGTTAATTCATGGAAAGTGAATGGCATAATGACTGGCATATTGATAAGGTGTCAGTAGATGTTAGCTGCTGCTCCAGCCCACCCCCCACTTCCCGCGATTAATATATCTACAACCACTACCTTCTTGACCAATGTACCCAGTCTTCCACCCACTGGACAGATACTCTCTACTTCCAGGCTGGGATCTTTGAGAACTATTATTTGGAAAAGTAAGGCAACAGAGGAACATCTGCAGAGCTGGCCAGGTAAGCCAAACCAACCAGCCATTTGTTTTGTGACAAATGAAATGAAAGCAGCAACAGGTGTCCCATGAGACCCTTAATTTGGTCAACATATGCTGACCTCCCACTGGCCATACGGTGCTGTCCTGACTGCAGGGTCCTGAAGAGGAGACGTAAGATCCAGTGCCTGTCTTTGCCGTCTTGTCTCTTGCAAAGTTTTTAAGTGTGTACTACTTGGGAATTACTTGTGTCCATATAGGGAATGTGTTTTCCTAGATTTCTAGAAGGGCAGAAAAAAAAATAAAAGGGCCCTCACTATACACAGAATGCTAGAAAAGAGAAAGGATAGATAGTGAAATAAAATGACCAAGCTTCTATATTCATCAACTATTGCTAGATGATGAACCACTTCAAAACCCAGTGACTGAAAGAACCACCATTTATTTTTTTCTCATATTCTTGGGGGTTGGCTGAGTCATTCCTCTGCAGCTTTGTCTGGGATCACTAAGGACACTGTCGTTAGCTGGAAGGGCCAAGATAGCCTCACTCATGTGTGTGGGAGTTCCAGCTATTAGCTACTGGTGCCAGCTATTGGCAAGAGCCTCTTCTCTTCCCAAGAACTCTCCTTCTCCAGTAGGCTGGCCTGAGCTCCTTTGTGGCATGGCCATCTCAATGTTCCAAGAGAGCAAGAGGGAAAGCTGCAAAGCCTCTCAATGCCTAGGCTCTGGGACTCCCACAGAGTCTGGGGCCAGCACGGGCAAGTTCACAGCGGGTGGAGAAATGGCCCCAACTTCATGTTGGGAGAAGTATATCACATTGCACAGCATCAGTTAACTACTGCTGAATTTAAAATAATAATAATAATAATAGATTAAAACAATGATTTTTAAAATTTCTCCATAACTCATTGGAGGCCATCATCATAGTAATCTTACCACAACCCATTTACCACTCTTTAAATTGTGGCCATTTCTCTGTAGTTGCATGTTGACCTCCTGTTTCTCCCTGCAGTTAATCAGTTTAAAGTATCATGACAAAATTGGGTCAGTGATTTGAGGAAAAAGGAGAACTTCATTTCTGTCTCACTCTCAGAGTCCAAAACAGATGAATGAATTTAGGAATGGCTCCCAAAGTCAACTTGGGATAAGATGAAGAGAGTACATGTTTTAGTAGAGAAAAGGAGCCAGATTCTGAGGCGGGGCCACACCCCTAGAGTCCTCTCTGCACCTGGGACTTCCTTTGAAGTGAAGGAAATTGCTCTACCACAAGGAGGCTCAAAGAGGCAGATGTGAGGGTGGAATGTAAAACTAGTAAACATTTTATAAACACAAGGAGACAAGGGACTCATGAGCAGTAAACAGCGTGGGCTGACTAAAGCTATCTCAAGTTAGTTGTTGGCTTCTTGTGTCTTACTTCATATCGGATCCTGAGGAAGTTCACAATTTAGACAAGTCTATAATTCTAAGATGTATGACCTGAAGGATTGGCCATTTTCCCAGGTATCCATGGTGGAACCCTTCGCCTTCTGCCCAGAATCGTGTGATCCCCTTTACCTAGAAAGGTTAACCCGGCAGTCAAGAAAGGAAATATGGACAAGAAAGAAAAGAGGTAGAAACACCAAAGGATATCCATTTCTAGAAGATTGTTGGAGACTTTCTGAATGCTACTTCTGAGACAAAATATTACATGATAGTAGGGGAAGTCTTAGAATTAAATATGGAAATCCCAGAATCAGAAACTCTTGCCTGGAGAATGTGTTTGTGCAGGAATATAAGTGGAATAGCAGATTCTCCTGGATAGGAAGAAGTTATCTGTGAGGCAGAGTCCCTCAAATGGGCCAGGTGAGTTCTTTATATCTGAACAGCACACATGTAACATTTTCACAAATGCACGTGTGTGATTCAGTTCACGCATAGGTACAAGTGTGTCGTCATGGGTGAGTGGTCTTTTAGTTTTCTGCTTATTGGCTTGACACCTCCTTTTCTCTTCCACACATACCAATTCCCAACCCACCCACCTGCCCAGATAACCCATATTAGTAATCTAATATGTATCTTTCCTATTTTTACCAATGGCTATATAATAATATACCAACAGACACACACACATACAAGTGCTTTCTGATCATTGTTTATTTTACAAATCTAGAAAAACAGTACACATAGTACACATTTTCCCCTGCATTGTACTTTACTCAGTCAACAACACCTTCTGAAGTTCTTCCTGTCAACCAGCACAGCTCTGAATCATTCTGCTCAATGTCTACCAGTATGGTTCCATCATATGTCTACTCCATAGTTTATTCTGTCATTCCCCTATTCCTAGAAACACATTGTAGCTTTTATAAATAATTTGAAGAAAAAAAAAAAACTCCTCACCCTCCAAAAAAACACCTTTATATGAACCTTTCTGTTCCAGTGACTTCATTTCTCCTTGAGAGGTTCTCAGGGAAAGGACAGCTGGCCTGAAGAGTATATGTATTGTAAATTTTCATACAGATCACCATACTGCTTCCCCAAGAGGCTATATCATTTCCTTAATTAATTTTTAAGAGGGGGTGGACAGAGGGGCACAGAGAGAGGGAGAGAGAGAATCTCAAGCAGGCTCCATGCCCAGCACAGAGCCCAATGCAAGCCTTGATCCCACAACCCCAAGATCACAACCCAAGCTGAAATCAGGAGTAGAATGCTGAACTGACTGAGCCACCCGGGTGTCCTGGCTATATGATTTCTCATTCCATTCACACTGCATGAAAGACTCCCTTTCCTATACCCCTGCCAGTGATAAGTGTTACAGATCTTTTAAATTTTAGACAATCTGACTTCTCATTTTAGTTTACTTTGCAGTCCCTTCCCTTGTGATGAATTAGAGGCTATTTGCATGTTTCTTGACATTTGGATTTGCCTTTCTGAGTATGACTCATTCATATTCTTTACCTGTTTTCCTATTGGTTTGTTCTTGTTTCACTTGTCAAATTCTAATCTTTGTGTATTATAAAAATTAAATATATTATCTGCATTATATATATATTTCTGCAAATCTGTTACAGTCAATGATATTTTACACCTTTGCCTTAAAAATTATAATTATTATAGTTAAATACATCTGTCTTTTCTCTTATAGCTTTGACTTCTCAGTTTTCATCAGAAAAGTTTTCCTGTACAATATAGTATATATAATCCACTAGATTTTCTTGCAAGGGTTTTGTTTTATCTTTATATTTTTCATTTGTATTTTTGTACCATATCCTTGGATGTGCCATAAAATTGGGATCCAATAAATTTCTGGTTTGAGCATAATGGCTTCATAGAGGGTTTAATTAACTGATGAGGAAGTCCCTTGTCCCATCTCTATTTTTCCAAAATTACTTGTTTTGTCTTTGGTATTTATTTTTCTCTGGAAACTTTAGTATCACTTTACCCAATTACCAAAAACAAACACAAAAATACCCCATTGTTGAAATTTGGGGGAATTTTTATGGTATTGAGTCTTCTCATCCAAGAATTTGGTACATCTTTCCATTTCTTCATTTATCCTTTTACATATTTTAGTATGACTTTGTTGTTTATTTCCTTTTTTTGGGTATATCTATTACTAAATATTTCACAAGAATTTCTTTTTCACTGTTTTAAATGGATTTTTTCCATTCCTATTCTTATTGCCAGAATAAAGAAAAGCTACTGATGTTTTGTTTTGTTTGTAGTTTTGGATCCATCTACTTTACCAAATTCTCTTCTTAATTCTGGTAGATTTTTACTAGATTCCTTTGGGTTTTCTAGGTTTACAGTCATGTCATCTGTAAAAAAAAAAAAAATAGATACTTTTTCCTTTTCTTTTCCAATGTTTTTCCCAGTTTTAAAATTTGCTGCCATAAAATTTCATGTGATATGCTCTTTTAATACTTGTAGTCATTTTAATGTGTTCTTTCTACTTCCCAAACTTTTATAATTTTGCTCTTTCTTCTTTTTAAAAAACAAAGCTTATTTAGTAAATGTATACTTTTTTAAAAGATTTTATTTATTTATTTGACAGATAGAGATCACAAGTAGGCAGAGAGAGACGGAGAAGCAGGCTCCCTGCTGAGCAGAGAGCCCGATGTGGGACTCGATCCCAGGACCCTGGGATCATTACCTGAGCTGAAGGCAGAGGCTTTAACCCACTGAGCCACCTAGGCACCCGTAAATGTATACATTTTTAATATAACAAGATTTTGAATTTATTTACATATTTACTTTTTTCTTTCTACTTCATTAATTTAAGATTTTAACTTTATTAATCACTTGGTTTTTTGATAATGTCTTAGAATGTGGCTTTAGTTTCTTTACCTCTTATCTTCATTCTTTCACAAGGACAACATTTTGACTAAAAATTTTTTATACGATCTTCTAGAGCCTTAGAGTATACAATAAAGTTCCCTTTTTTGTAGCTTTCAAGGTTGTCAGTGATTTTCCTTTGATTTCTTTAAGCCAATCGTCATCTAAATGTTTCTTAATTTCCAAGCAGTCAAATTTTTGTTATTTTTAAATACTTCTTTCCTTAGCTAGTGAATTACATACAACCTACACATAACCTGTAACATTTTTACTCTTTGAACTTGCTGAAGTTTTCTTTGTAGCCAGGTTTAAATGTTTATAAATGTTTCACAGACATACAAAAATTTTCTGTATCAGGAATGTAGGGTTTTGCCCAAAGATAGTGTTGGGAGGCAACATGGCATAGAGTTTAGAGAAAGCAAAGACTTTAGAGAATATATGTCTACTTTAAAATCTTCACTTTTCCATATGACTGTGAGCACATCTGTAAGATATGAATGATAATGGTGTCTACTCCATAGAGTTCTTATGAGGATTACATTATTTAATATTTGTAACGTATTTAGAAATTAGCACATAGCAAATGCTATGTTACTTGTTGTTATATAAATAAAAATAATCAATTCATCTATGTTCTTTCTGCTTACTTTCTGCAGAATTTTCCAATACATTCCAAAGAGATATATCAAGTTAATATAACCTTTTTGGTGCTTTTGAGGATGGCTTGTGGGTTAAAACAGTATTCTGGTGCTATTTTCTTTTTAATTAAATTTTAAATTATTAAAGTGATAAGTTTTAAAATATTTCCTTCACTTTTTAAAAATATACATACTTTTTTTGGATTTTTTAAAAAAATTTTATTTTTTTTTATTTCTTTTCAGTGTTCCAGAATTCATTGTTTATGCACCACACCCAGTGCTCCACACAATACATGCTATATATTCTTTAAAAAAAAATTTTTTTTAACTTTTAAATATTTTATTCATTTATTTGAGAGAGAGTGAGAGAGCTGGGGGTGGTGGGTTGGCAGAGGGAGAGAGAATCTGAAGTAGACTCAGCACTGAGCCTAGAGCCCAATGCAGGGCTTGATCCCAGGACCTTATGATCATAACCTGAGCCAAAACCAAAAGGTTGAACATTTAACCAACTGTGCCACCCAGGTGCCCCTAACTATATACTTGCAAATTGCATCTTTTGGGATTTTTATTATCCTCACTACTTCTTTTTCTACACTTGAACACACTTAAATAAAAATTTTTGCCCTTTTATAAACTTGGTCCCAATCTCATTCTTCCTTAACTAAGTTGTCTTTTATCCCACATAACACATAAATAATGATTCTAACTAAACTTTAGAATGCTAAATTTTCTTCAGGGTAGTTTGGGCAAGATAAAATAGCCTGTGAAATCAGATTGGATTTGACGTGTGTACTCCCAAAAT
>PISX010026153.1:0-24847 GCA_004024625.1 Mellivora capensis | reverse complement strand
TTTTTTAAGATTTTATTTATTTATTTGACAGACAGAGATCACAAGTAGGCAGAGAGGCAGGCAGAGAGAGAGAGGAGGAAGCAGGCTCCCTGCCGAGTAGAGAGCCCGACTCGGGGTTTGGTCCCAGGACCCTGGGATCATGACCTGAGCCGAAGGCAGAGGCCTCAACCCACTGAGCCACCCAGGTGCCCCAAGAAGGAAAATCTTTAAAAAAAAAAAAAAGATCATGTTTCTGACCTACTGTCATTTATTTTGAGGCTTTTTTTCCCTATACATGCTCTTATCCCGCTACACTCAGAACCAAGCACATATTTTCTGAAAGAACAATTCATGAAACAAAACAAAATGAGATGGACTGCATGAAGTTAGTTTATCACTCATGCTTTTAGAATTTCAGTGATCTGTGATAGCTGACTGAACTAACCCACAAAAGACATCTAGATTGGAAAACGCCTTAATTTGTTTCAATGCAAAAGAAATATTTACATTATATAAATTAAATTTTTTCTGAATCTTTGCATTATATATATTTAAAAAATAAATTTCTTGAGGTGTAGTTGATATACAATAAACTACACATATTTAAGTATGCAACTTGATAAATTTTCACATATGTGTACACCCATGTAACTACTGCCACAAATTAAGATAATGAACATATTCCATATTCACTCCCCAAATTTCATGTAGTTGCCCCCCCAGCCGATCTCTTCAACACACCCAACTAACTACTCATTTGCTTTCTGACACTATCGATTAGTTTGCATTTTCTAGAATGTTATATAAAGCAACCACACAATACGCACTCTTACCAGGTTTTTTATATTCAGAGATTATTTTGAGATTCACCCAGGTTGTAGCATTCACCAATAGTTCATTCTTCTTGGGGCACCTGGGTGGCTCAGTCAGTTAAGCATCTGCCTTCAGCTCAGATCATGATCTGGGGGTCCTGGGCCCCTTCTCAGTGGGGAATCTCCTTCTTCCTCTCCTTTTGCTCCTCCTCTGTGCTCATGCTCTCTCTCTCAAATAAATAAATAAAATCTTAATAGAAATAATTCATTCCTCTTTATTGCTGAGGAGTATTCCATTGCATGGATATACTGCAATTGTTAATCCATACATCTGTTGAAGAATATTTGGATCATTTCTAATTTTTAGCAATTACAAATAAAGCTGCTATGAATATTCATGTAAAAGTTTTTATATAGATGTATTCTTTCATTTCTCCTGGGTAAATATGTAGGAGCGCAATGACTGGATCATGGGGTAGTTCTATGTCTAACTTTTTTTTTTTAGAGAGGGTGAGAAAGAGACAGGGAGAGGGGCAGAGGGAGAGGGAGAGACAGACTCCTAAGCAGGCTCCATGCTATAGCTCAGAGCCACATGCAGGGCTTGATCTCACAATCCTGAGACCATGACCTGAGCCAAAATCAAGAGTTGGAAGCTTAACTGACCGAGCCACCCATTCACCCCTCTATATCTAACTTTTTAAAAAAGATTTTATTTTTTATTATTTATTTGACGGATAGAGGTCACAAGTAGGCAGAGAGGCAGGCAGAGAGAGAGGAAGGGAAGCAGGCTCCCGGCAGAGCAGAGAGCCCTATGTGGGGCTCGATCCCAGGACCCTGAGATCATGATCTGAGCCGAAGGCAGAGGCTTTAAGCCATGAGCCACCCAGGCGCCCCTATGTCTAACTTTTTAAGAAACAAACTATTTTCAAAGATGGTTATACTATTTTACATTCCCATCAGTAGTGTGTGAGAGTTTCAGTTCTATGCATCACAAACATGTAGTATGATTAGTCTTCAGAAATTTCTTGCTTAGTCTCCAGATATTTAGGATTTTCCAGGATTTTAGGTTTCTTGTTTAATTCCATTATGGTCTAAGAACACACTTTATATGATTTCTATTTAAAAATTTTATTTAGGTATGTTTTATAGCCCAGAATGTAGTCTATCTTGGTGACTATTCCATGTAAACCTGAGAAGAATGTGTATTCTGCTACCATAGGATTAAAATAGTCTGTAAATGTTACATATATTTTCATTTCCAAATGTTGTAGTTTTCATCTCTAGAAGTTTTATTTTTTTTTAATGTATATCTCCCATGACTCTACTTAAGTTTTTGCAATATGGAATACAGTTAAAATATTTGTTACATTGGGAGCCAGTTGCTTCTAGTTGAGAGCCACTGATTTAGGGTTTGAACAAAGACCCCTCAACCTGGTATTTAAGCCTCCAAGATATATTCCCATCTAACCTCTCTAAGCCTCATCATCTAGCTTTTTATTCATTCCAGTCTCTAGCTCAACAACTTTGTACTGTTCCCCTATCATGCCTTAAACACCAGTGCTCCTCTGCCCTCTCTTGTGCTGTTCTGTTTGCCTAAAATGCCCTCCCCTAGCTCTCTGTATTCCAAAACTCTTCCAGCTTTAAAAGACTTATTAAAGACATCAAATTTTCCTTGAGGCCAATTCTGATTTTCATTTCTTTTTAAAAATTTTATTTATTTATTTGAGATGGAGAGAGATCGTAAGTAGCAGGGAGGGGCAAAGAGGGAGGGAGAAGCAGGCTCCCATCTGAACAGGGAGCTGATGCAGGGCTCAATCCCAGGACCCTGAGATTATGACCTAAGCGAAAGGCAGACACTGAGCCACTCAGGTGTCCCCCATTCTGATTTTCTAACCTTATATGATTTTCCTCTACTAGTGGTTTTGTCTCGCTCCCACTATTAGTAATTGTAAGCATCTTGATGCATCTATCCCTTACAGAACCCTTAGCACACCCCCTAAACTGCACATAAAAGGTGATCAGTATGCATTTATTGAATTGTTAGTTTGCATTTTCACATATTGAGGTTCTTTTAAATATATATCTAGATCTGTATCTGTTACAATTCGATAGTAAAAAGACAAATAATGCAATAAAAATGGGCAAAGGATCTAAATAGATATTTCTTGAAAGAAGAGATACAGATGGTCAGTAAGCACATGAAAAAATATTCAACATAATCAGTCATTAGGGAAATGGAAATCAAAATGCCCGTGGGGTACCACTTCATACTCACTAGGGTGGCTATAATCGAAAGGACAGATAAAACACGTCTTGACAAGGATATAGAGAAATTGGAATCTTCATACACTTTTGGTGGGAATGTAAAATGGTGCAGTTGCTTTGGTGAACAATCTGGCAATTTCTCAAGTTGTCAAACATAGAGTTACCATATAATCTAGTAATTCCATTTCTAGCTATAGACAGATCCAAGAAAAATGAAACATATGTCCTCATAAAAACTTGTATTCAGATGTTTGTAGCAGCATTATTCATATTGCCAAAGTGAAAATAACCCAAATGCCATCAACTGATAAGTGGATAAATAAAATGTGTTATATCCATACAATGGAATGTTATTCTTTAATTAAAAGAAATAAAGCACCGATACCTACTGCAATGTTGATAATCCTTAAAAAACATGAAAGAAGGCAGTCACAAAAGACCACATATTATATGATTCCATTTATATGAGTGTATGACCTTGAATATGTTAAAGCAATTGCATTTTATACTTTAAATGAGTGAATCATATGTGAATTATATCTCAATGAAATTATTTTAAAAGGATATATCTGTAATTACAATTCAAAAGAGAAATATATAACATGTGGAATATCAATATTTATAAACTGTCTTTAAAAAAAAAGCCTCTTTCTATGAGAAAACAATTGGATGCAAAGCCAGTTTTCTTGGCAAGAGTAAAACTGTTCAGGCTATCACAAATCTGCCTGTGGACTAAACAGATGTATTCTGCTAGGATGGATGCCACTTTTCCTTCTTTCTTCTTCTTCTTCTTTTTTTTTTTTTTTTTTTTTTTGCTAAGACATCATCCTTTTTGGCACATTGTTATTAAGGTTTGGCTTGTCACCACTTCTCACAAAATTGATAAAGTCCCATCTGAGCACTCTCTTTTACTGTATTTTAGATTGTATTGCTAGAACGTGTATCCAAGGCTTGTCTTGGTTTTTGCAAAAAGCAAAAAAAGTCATTACTTTCTATACTCATAATATGATCATCCTGAGTTAAGTAAGTCAGGCTTTACTCTCACATAAGGAGTGAGTGGTGGAGGCAGAATAATTAAGAAGCAGGTTTGAAGAAGAGATCTGATATACTCCCCTCTGCTTTCTGGACCACCTCTCCAGAATATACTTGTACTCCTCCTTCAGGTACACAGTTACATGTTGGATGTCTTTTTTGCAAACTGCTGTAGATTTACATCTTGAATTTCACTGGTATAAGCACTCAGAAACAAACTTTCAGAGGACTCCAAACCAACTTTCAAAATAATTTTGTTACCTGCTGAAAAAACTTTATATGCCCAAAGAATGGTAGAATTGATCGGATATTTAAAATATTGTAAGTCTATGTTTTTGATGTTATTATGACCTGGGTTAGTGCAAAAACTAACACTTAACGTATTTTCTTCTTTTGTCATAAGCAGTAGAGTGGAAACATCAACTATTTTAACTCTTGTTACTAGAAATATTTTAGGTTATTAATTGGGATATTTTTTGGACACAATAATAAATAATATGCTATCTTATACACATTCATTGTTAAGACAGGCATTCTAAAGACCACATGTTAATAACTACTGAAATAGAATTATGTTAATTCTAAGATTTTTTTCAGGAAAAAAATGTACCTTGCTGGAAATCCATCCTGTGTGTGCGCATTTTAGAGCAGGCTGTAGCATTGTACCCCTCTGATGGTTAATTAGTTTTGGATAATCTGTTTTACTGGAAGAGCCAAAAATATAATAAAAAGAGCTTTTAGAATTTTGTTTTTTAACTAGCTTTATCTTAGCATGTAAGTAGTAAAAGCAAATCAAAGGGCTGCTTGGCTGGGAACTTCTTAGTAAAGTAATCAGCTTAGATGTTTGTCTTTTGATAACCCACATAATTTTGGGGAGAGGAAAGGCCAGCTCTTCAGGATTTGCTTCCATTGACCAGGATCTGATAAACTTGCAAATTCTAACTTTACATGACAGCACCTGGAGTACTGGGCTTTGCCTGTGAGCAGGCAAATAATAAGCAATAGGAAAAACATACACTACTCGGTGGAAAATATGAAAATGAGAAAAGGAACAAAAACCAAAACCTGTGGGAATAGGACATATTTGAGTTTTGAACTGGAAAAGAGTTTAGAGATTTTGATTTTAATGTTGATCATGGAGAAAAGTGGATCCCAAAGAGGTTAAATGAAATATCCAAGATCAATAGAAAGTTAATGCTAGAATCCGAACTGGAACCCAGCATGTTTTTAGTCCTATACCAATCATTTATTCACTTGGTCATTCACTCATTTCACAGATATTTATTAAGTGCATGTGATGTTCTAAGCTCTGTGGTAGGCACTGGGCTTACAACAGTTAATGAAACATAAAATGATTCTCGCCTTTGTAGACCTTACAGTTTGGTAATGGAGATTGATATTAATTTCTCTTGTTTACACACACCATTGTGGACTCTGGAGGACAGAGACAGGATGCTATAAGAACACATCATGGGAAAACCTGGCTAGGGAGGGCAGTCAGAAATGGTTCCCCACCTATATATAAATCCACACCCATTTTTCTAGTCCCTCAAGTCTACCCTCCTATTTTGACTTGTAGGCTTGAATCTGTCTATGTTCACATCTCTCTGCCTAAAATGAATTTCCTTCATTTTTTACATGGTAAACTTCCACTTGTCTTTCTGGGCCCTTAAATATTATTTCCACAGAGTAGTGTTCCTTGACCCCCAGACTAGACTATTATGTACTACCCCCATGATATATTCTCATAGCACCACGTAATTTTCTATAGTAACACCTCCCACCACTAACTGTGCAATTGTTTATTTAAGATCTGGCCCCCTCACTAGACTGGAAGCTCCTCGAGGGCAGAGGCCATGACTGCTGCTCAGTCCTATGAACAGTCCTGCCACATAGTAGATGCTCAACAAATATTGACTGAACAATTGCTTAAGTGAATGACTAGATCTTGAGCTGTCATTAATTGACCATCTTTCTCCTTGAAGCCTCTAAAGTCCATGAAGCCAGAAGCAACTTGATTCATATGGGACACCTTCTCTGCTGCTATTTTTCCTTGATCTTCCTTCTATCCTGAATTTTTGTAGTTCTTGACATAAAACAATCCTCTCCCTCAACCTCACTTTCCTCTTTTTGTCTTGGGAGAATAAGCTAAAATTAGCTCAGGGATCTAATTAGTTTTGGTTGCAAATGGTTTGTCTGTCCACATGCCTCTCCTTGTATAGCTGGCATACAGACTCTGGAATAAAGAGACCGCCTCTGACGGAGTTGTGAACATTCTTTCAAAATATACACTTCCTTGACATGTCTGGGCAAGGGCATGTCCTGATAAGAAAATTCTGTCAGTGTATACTGGTCATGCTTTCCTGAAGTGGCCTGAATTCCTTGTAGAGATAGAGACACAAAGGAAGAGTCGTTTAGAACAAAAATAAGTTTTAAAAAATGAGAAATACCAAGAATTACAGAAATCTGGAGGGGAAGCCCATGGAAAAAGCAACGTGCTGATATAGAAAACAACAAAAAATACTAAAAAAAGCATAAGAGAATTTTTGTAGACTATCCTGACCTCACTTGTTGGATATGCTTATTTAAGGAGAATATATTCATGCATCTTGTTTGTCCTTCAACTCAGTTCTACACATTAACAAACATATCTTGAATACTTACTCTGTGTAAATCTATCCAGACTATGGAAATGAAAAAGTTTATGACTTTCTTCAGAAACACAACAATCTAGTAGGGGCTGTAGATAGGTTTATCACTATAATGCCAGGTATAAACAGTATCCACCAAAAAAGAAGCATAAACAAAATGTAACAAGAGCCCAGGAGAATGCATGGCAGTTGTGACCAAGAGGAATCAGTGCTGTTCTTCACGGAGGCTTTAGCATTAATTAGGCTAAAAAAAGTGGGCTTCAACAGTCATATGTGGTACAGCAGAAAGAATGGTGGCAGGGACAATGGGGAATATAAGGAATGCAGGAAGGAAGGGATATTCTAGGCAGAAGGGATAACTTGACTGAAACCACAGAGTTCCAGGACATTTGAAAACTGTTGAGTTAACCCTAAAGTATGTGGTATGAGGCTGGAGAGATTTGGTAGGGGATAAGAAAAGAAAAAATATTTGAGGCCAAATTGTAGAATGTCTTCAGTTCTGTGCTAAGGAGATTGGATTGAAGTAGACTGGAGGCTTTACAAAGTTCATGAAACTCTAAGTGCTTAATCATCCTCCAAACCCATAAACTCTATGGACATCTATTTTAATTTATTTCTAGTTCATAATTTTTGGATTTATTTCATGAAATAGTTTTGTTAGATGCTTGTGTTTTTTGTTTCTGTATTCCTGGCACTTAGCATACAGCCTAGCTCATATAGGCATTCAATAAACCTGTTGAGTGCCATTCACTTTCCCTCAGGCCTTGTTTATACACAAATTAAAACTTCCATCACAACACATCAACCCATTTCCATGCAAGTGACCAATCTGGAGCATTCAGGCTAAATGAAATTTTCCCACTAGCTTGTATTCTAATTTGTCTTCATAATCAAGCCAAGATTTCTAATTTGTCTTGTTTTCAGAGACATAGCCAACTTAAGCTCCTTTTTGATTTTCCTTTGGATTGCCAACATTCTATTTAGTGAGAAGACAGCCAACCTAGATAATTGGAGACAAAATAAGAAAAAAAGTGTTTTCCACCATGAGCAGTCAGTCCTTAAGTTCCTCTTAATTTTCCTGATAATTGCTTTAACCCAGCACTTCAAGCTGCCTAGCTTAGTTTCTACATTTCAAGGTCTGATGCACAATTCCTTGGAATCATTTGACATGTTAACTTTGAACCTACAAAGAAGAAAAGCTTTCACTCCTGCACAGCCACATATGCCTGAACGGCTTGCCTCTTTACATACAGAAAAGGCTTGGTTGCCTTTGCAGAAAATTAAATAACTCATCCTTTTTATACCAGTGCCAAACATCAAAAGGGCCAACTACCTACTGAGTAGTGTTCAAAGACCAGCTTAAAAAAAAATCAAGAGAGGAATGAAAGCCAAGGTTTTTTGCAAAGCAAATGCTTGCAAGAAACCTCTGGTAGTCATGGAGTAAAATCCCATTTTCATAGTTTTACTCTGTGCTTTTAGATACATCGCCTAAGTTTTTTCCTCATTGTTTGTCTTATTCCCAGGGGTAAGTTAGGTATTTTTGGTCTTTTGGGAATGGAATTAATTTAGTCCTATTTGATGAGTTGTACAGTAAAAATGTATCATAAAATTCTGATATCAGGGAAAGGAGGTGACACTCCTATGAGAAGAATGATAGGATTCACAGTATGGCTGAATCCATGGAATGCTTTCTTTTGGGGCAGGCTTGTACCACAGGAGCCTGTTGGATTAGTTTAGTTTATGTCACTCATTAAAACCTCTGTCTTGCATGAAACCACCTCTGTTTCCCATTGGTTCTGGGCTGAGTTGGGAGCTGGCTTGGACCTCACTCCTCCATGGCTTTGCTTTCTGTCTTCTTCTCTTGCTAATGTGCCAAATCTTTGTCATCAACACTTGTCTGTGCCTCATCAACACCTGCCTGTGCCTGTCAAAGACAATAGCCTCTTGCCCTGTTCTTCCTCCTTCCCTCCCTCTATCCGTCTATCCTTCCTTCCTTCCATCCGTCCATCTGTCTTTCTTCCTTCTTTCCCAGTAGCAGTAACCAAAGTTTATTTGGGGACATCTTGTCTTTTATTTGTATAAGACAGGAATGTTTCCTGTAATAACAAACAGACAAAAGTCTTAGAGCCAGACTAATTTGGTGGGAGAGGGACAGAGATAAGGGATAAGAGCACAGGGCATTTGTATCTCCACCTTTCTGCTCCCAAGCGCTGCTGAGCTAGGCCCTGTGTATCACTGTGACTGACCAACCCACTGTCCCATGAGGTCTTGAATGGACAGCTTTCTGCAGCTCAGTTTTATACCATGTGACTTTGTTGCTCCAAACATGGTTGATTTGTCCAAGATGGAATACTTGTGCCAAAGGTAATCTGTAAACTGGCCAGTAGCTTGTGGTATGGCCTGGCAGAAAAGATGTGTTTGGTTAATTGTATTTTATTCCTGAAGGATTTCAGCAAAAAAAAAAAAAAAAAAAATATATATATATATATATATATATATATATGATTTCTAGTGGGAGCTGTAGCTAAAAGACCATTAAATTAAGATGGACTTGAAATGCCCTAAGCAAACTGTATTTGTGAGCAAGCAAAAGAAACGAGGCAGAGAAAAGATACATACAGTCAAGCATCTGAGTGAAGATCTCTGAAATTTCAAGTGAGGATTCCTGCCTTGGATTTAGAACTATTGCTCAATTCAGGCTCTGTGAGGCCTGGCCCTGTTATTAAAATATTATGAGATTCTGTTTCCCCATTATCCACATGAATCTGTGTAACAAACCCTTTTCTTGTGCCAGTTGAGTGAGCGCATGTGAGAAATGCTTTCAGCTGCAAGGAACAGAAAACCCAACGAGCAGCATCTTAACCATAAGGGCATTTATTGTTTATGTGACAAGAATTCTAGTTGCATCTTACGTGGGGGGGTTGGAGGGTAGGAAAAGAATAAATGAAACAAGATGGGATTGGGAGGGAGACAAACCATAAGAGACTCTTAATGTCATAAAAACTGAGGGTTGCTGGAGGGGAGGGGGGAGGGAGAGGGTGGTGGGGTTATGGACACTGGGGAGGGTATGTGCTAAGGTGGGTGCTATGAAGTGTGTAAACCTGGCGATTCACAGACCTGTACCCCTGGGGATAATAATACATTATATGTTTATTAAAAATTTTAAAAAAATATTTAAAAAAAAGAATTCTAGTTGCATCTTAATGATGTCACGAAAGATCTAGGAACATTTGTCCCTCTGTATCACCTTGTGCCCGAGGTTGCTGCAATCCCAGGCATCACAGGACGGTGCCCCTTTGATAGACAGGAAAAGAAGTGGGTGAAAAAGTCTTTTCTCCTTGAAACTTTATGGTAATTTCTTTTAACAGGGAGGAAAATCTACCCATAAATCCATGTGAGACAAGAGTTCCCAAGAACTGTACTACAGGGCTCATAGTCTAGGCTAGTCATGAACTATCTTTATTCTGAAATTGCATGTGCAACTTGATTATTTGGAATTGTAAATGATTTCCCCCCCCCCCCAGCAATAGTAATAAGGTTTCCTAGTAAACCCACAAGATACCATAATATTCGTGAAGTATGGTATGATTTTACCTTTACCAATTGCTATTTATAAAACTGTTTCTTCACAATAAGATAGATAGTGGCTTCCGGGAAGGGGCATGTCTCCCAGGATAGGGGTTTGGAAACTGAGCCACAGGAAGAAGGCAGCACTTTATTTCTTCCATAAGAGAATCAAAGAAAGCTAGACTGGGAGTTAGGAGCTCTAGATTGCCTTTCTGCCTTGGCTGTTTTCTTAGAACTGTCAGGGTGTCTTTTTCTGTTCTGTCAAAGGAACTAAAGGGCCTAAATAGATCATCTCTAGAGCTTCTGTGTCTCTAGCATTCAGTAGCTCTTTGGAGCAAATAATATGAATTAGGGAACAAAAAAATTTATCTACAATAGGGCAAAAAAAGTTACAGATTCATATTTTTCCGAGACTTATTCATATGCACAGAATTACATGGTGACATCATTAGTAAAAATGGGCCTCCATGCTAAATCTAATGTGGGTTTCCCCGGCATATAACAAAGAGGCCTCTGTCTTTCTCCAAAGGAAAGAGCTTGGTTAAACCAGAACCATGTTGTGGTCAGGGAATAGGGTGACGAGAGTGAAATCCCCCTTCCCTCCAAGCCCTGCCAAAGGTAGGAGCAAACTTTTCGTAGAGTAGAGGCTACTCGGTGCTTTTCCTACTATAGTGGCTTGTCACACAAGATATCTTGGGAACTGCCCGAGGTGTGAGCAGAGCTAGACCCACCCATGTGCTCCTGCGCCCCATCTGGTCGGGGCTGGACTTGGTCAAGCCAAGAACGAAAGTTCCTAGGCCCATAGCCTGGTGACACCATCCCCACCCCTCCCCTGGAGTATCTGAGGACACTCACAGTCCATAGGACCTGTGTCAATGTCCTCGATGGATAGGCTTATTGTGACCATTTATTTTGGGCAAAGCTAATGTTGGTCATTTGGAGTTGCTTATATTCAGACCAGAGCATAATTCTGAAGCTCTCATTTCTATGTGTAAGCTACCAATTAAGCCATTTACAGTTGTCATTAGAAGTTTCCATCTGAAGTTATGTGTAGGATCATAGTGGATAGGTCCATAGCTATAGTTATCTATGTCACTCAGAAATAGTCTCAACTTTGGGATGAATTCCAAAGGTGATTCAGGTTATGCCCCTGCCCCTGCCTGAGTTGTCTGGGAAATTAGACAGAGCTGACATGCTTCAGAAAAATAAATTATATACTCTACTGAAATGTATGCCTCAAGCTCTACTGCCTCAAATCATACAAAAATTTTGTTGATCATTGATCTGCAGTGTCATTGAGTCTCCTTGAGACTTAACACAAGTCACTGAAACTTGTTTAGCTTCAGCTTCTTCATTCCTGAAATCAGAGATGATAAAAAGGTTCTAAAAGAGTTGAGTGTTTTTATATTTTTATTTTTTAGTCTTTTGGATGGTAGATCCTCAATTCCTTATGGATACCTGATAAAGAAAAAATTTATATCTGATTCCCCCCAAATCTTAAGGATGTATCAGTATTGACAATGGTGATTAATATTCAGGGATTATAGATCCCAACATATTACTAATAGCCAGTTTCAATTTTCTTCCCTGATTCATCTTTTTACCAATGCTAGTATCTTGTAGAAAGGTGTTTATGTCTATATTATTTAAGAAGAATCAAATAATAGAGTATTTTTTAGTAATTTCTTTTCTAGTAATTTCTTTTTTTAAAGATTTTATTTATTTATTTGACAGACAGAGATCACAAGTAGTCAGAGAGGCAGGCAGAGAGAGAGAGAGGGGGAAGCAGGCTCCCTACTGAGCAGAGCCTGATTCGGGACTCCATCCCTGAGATCATGACCTGAGCTGAAGGCAGAGGCCCAACCCACTGAGCCACCCAGGCGCCCCTCTTTTTTAGTAATTTCTAACAGAAAACTTGTTTTCCTTTCTCCCCAGTGCACATCCTGCTCTCTTCTGCTACTGAACAGACTACAGGGTGGTCTAATACACATGTGTGCACGTCAGGCTGACCCAGCTTTTAGCTTTGGCTTTGTCACCAGCTAGTGTGTGGGTCCAGTACATGCTAGGTGCCCAACAAATGTTAAATGTAAGTTTCTTAAATTCTCTTGACATCAGTTTATTTCTCTGACAACTCAGACTGCTTTCGCTTATAGCAGTTACTCTTGCTTGGCTAACCCTGCAGTCATTTCAACACTCCTTTTCTGCCTACATCTCGGGATACTGTAGAGCCTGAAAAATGAAATAGGACTGTGCTCGGCCTCCCTTGCGGCTAGGCCTGGCTCATGTAACCCAAAGGTCAGTCTGCTGGAGGGTTTTTGAGAAGCATTATTTTCCTAGATAAAGGGCCGGAGACACGGGAAGAACACCCATTCTTTGTCTTCTGCTTCCTGCCTTGAAAGCAGTTGTGGGGGGAGAGGGATGCCTAGAATTGTGACAACCACCTCTCTTCCATGTGTAAACAATCATGAGGATGAAAAGCAAACAGTCTGAGGGTCATGGAGGCTAAAGACCAAAAGAGGCTAGCTAGCTAGGTAGACCCCTTACCACTCTGCTGAGCCATTATACCAAGCTTTGAACTGTTTATTCATGGATTTCTTATTAAATAATCATGTATCTTTATCTCTTAAACAAAGGCAGGTTTTCTTTTTCTTCCTTGCAGCCCATATCACATCTAGAAGCATCTTAATCACTACAAAGTGATGATCTCTAAAGTTACTTCATTCTTGGTTCTTTTTCCTCCTGTACTGACTGAATTAAATGTTTTCTCAATATTGTCTAATTATAGATGAGTTTCATTTCCTTTCCTGTGCTGTATAGTAGAAGTGCTAATGAGCACTGAAATAACAATAAAGTAATTAATAGGAGGAAAAACAGTAGGAAATTAAGATTTCATAGTAACTCACACTTACGTGTTTAGGAAATAATCATGAGGAAAATACAGGAGGAATCTGGGGTGCCTTGGAGAAGTGATTTACACTTTCCCTGCCTATTCCCAAAAGACTCAGGGTGCTCTGTGAGCAGGAATATAACAAGAATTTTAGCAAGTTACTTGCTCCAACCTATGAAAGAATTTTAACCTCCACAACTCCCCTCCCCGAATAATCCAAGGAGGAGGGTGGCTTCCCTGTATAGAATGGAAGATCCAGTGAAGAAAGTCACATCAGGACAATGGGGGAAAAATCTGGTTTTGTATTTGCATTGCATCTTCAATTCTGGTATCTGATAGCCCTTTACAAAGTCCAAGAAGATGGAATTGAAAAGCAACTGTTGAAGCACCTGTTCAAAGCCATTCTTGAGCTACTCACATGGGGTATGGGTTAGCTTCCTCTGGGAGGCGGAGTGCTCACTAGCATTAAGAAGGATGGTGTAGGTTTGCCTGAGAACAGCATCTGTGAAGGTTTTGCTCTATTTGAGTTGCTGTGAATAACGGGGCTTTCCATAGACATACATTGTAACCATGTAGACTAGGTTGACTAAAACGAGTCTGCTCTGGGGGTTCTTCCTGTAACCCACCTGACCTGATGCTGATACTCAGTGTGTGCCTTCTGGTGAGAGTGGTCAAAGCCTTTTAGGCCTCTCCAAAAAAATACGGTTTTGACTGGATGGTTCTCAGATCTGAAAAAAAAATTTTTTTTTATGTGGATGAAATCATCAAAGTCAACGATAAAACAAAAATACTTTGAAAGAATATTTCTCCATCATGCTGCCCTTTTATTTATTTATTTATTTTACTGATCTCACAGACACAGAGTTGTAAATTCTCTCCCTTCAGGTGCATGCATACATATCAGTTCTCACATTTACCTAAGTTCACACTCAAAGAAGAAATGTGGTAGTTTGTGAGGTGGGTGCAAGTATAAAAACTTTAGCCCAGAGAGGGAGCCCAGTCATAGGAGAGGTGATGAATGACTGATCTTGAGCTACTTTTGCCACCTTTAGGGCCTGAGTACCTAATCTGTAAAGGGGAGCAAATGTCCTAAAATTACCTTTAGAATAGTTTCCCTTAGGTCTAACGTGCATAGTTGTACTGAGTTTTCTGAATGAGGGTGAGGCTGGTCATGACTTTTTTCCTAAAATGTTCTTCTTAAATTCTGAAAATGATTTCAAAGGAACAAATCCCTTGTAATTTCAAAAGGATTTTGAGTAATTGCTTTTTCACCACAGTGAAAACACAATAGTGTTTTCTGTAGGCAACTTATATCTTGAACAAGCTTTTACTCTGTTCCTGTGGTACTTGGTTTCTCTTTTAAATAGTGATGCCTCCTGCCACTGCCTACAATAGGATATCTATTTTTAGGATACTACTGAAGCCAAGCCTTTCTTTTTTGAAAATAGTTTTAAATACATGTTCCGATGTGCATAATATAATGAAACCTAGGGATTTATTTAAAATATAAACAGGTTGCAAAACCATTTTTAGAGAGGACAGGAGGAGACATTGGGAGGTAACGGATATGTTTATGGCATAGATCATGATGATGGTTTCATAGATATTTACTTATCCCTTACCTCATCGAGTTGTACATATTAAATATGTACATATTAAATAAATAGCTTTTTACATGTCAATCCTACCTCAATGAAGTCGTCTAAAAATTATTTTTAGGTTTATTTTAGTAAATTTCTGTTAACTGGTAGCAGGTATTTGGATTACATGATAACTGTTTACAGAGTCTGTGTTAGCGTTCATAAGAGAAGCTGTGAACTTTTGTGGGAAATCTTAAAAACTCAAGAATATAACTAATGACCATCTTTTAAAAACAAGTTTTAACAGTACGTTAAGTTACTCTACAGAACAGGAGAGAAACCCAATTCATGGTAATGACAATGATGATGAAAGTTGCTATCATTAATTGAGTGCCTACTGTTTGCCAGTTGATTATTATATCTAGCATCCTTTCTAGTTTTTATAAGGATATGAAGAGAGTGTTATTAACCCCATTGTACAAATAAAGAAACTGAGGTTCAGAAATGCTGGGGAGTAGCACTGGCCCTTGAACTGCCATATGCCATTATGCCAGGCTGAAAGGCATTTCTGTTGATTGCTTTTGCAAAAAAATATTATATACGGTGAGGAGGCCTGTTGGTCCAAACCATGGTATGTAAAGCTATAAGATAAGCAATCCGAATGGAAGCCCTATTTTAGTAGAAAAGAAACCATTAGAAGGGTATGGGGACATGAAAAATGTCAACCAATACACTCAATGCTGTTTTGTACAAGACACTGGTCTAAGTGCTTTATGATTATTAGTACATTTAAAACTCAGAAAGCCTTATGGGGTGGGTGTTATTATTATCACCCTGGTTCTCCAGATGAAGAAACGGGCATAGAGAGGTCAAGTAACTCACTCTAGGTTGTAAATGGTAGAGCTAGGATTTGATCCCAGGCAATCTGGTTCTAGAGTTCATGTTCTTAAACTCCCCACTCTGCTACCTTTATCTTGTGTTTTATTCCTTTTATAAGAAACAATCTAATAACAGGTCCTGTTGAGCCTCCTATAAACCAGGGTAAGAGGCCATCTGAAGATCCCTTAGATGTGTTATTATTTTTTGCTTGGAGTAGAAGGAGGGACTATTGTCCCTTCTATGGTTGGAAGACTTCTGTGTAGCTGCCCAACGCACAAGCAATACCATTTGCCTCTTAAGGGTGGACTAGGTAGAATCACCAAGATAATAACCTCCCTGTCTCTATCCAGTCTTCTCCACACTCTTTCTTTCATGTCCTTAAAACAGGAAATAATCAGGACCCCAGTGAGTTTTGTAGTGGTTGCTGTTAGGTAAACATAAGTATAAAATATTATTTCTGCCCTTTGGAAGTTCACTGGGCAGTCAGAGTGGGAGGAACCAATTATATATAATTAAGGGCAACATGATGGGGAACCACTGTGGCCTGCAGTTGTCTAGGACAGCTTCACTGGAGATGTAGGAGTATTCTGAGCCTTGAAGAATGGTTATGGTTTGGCCAGGCAGCAGGGAAAGGAAGGGTGTCAGAAGTAGAATGAAAGGAGGGGGGTTAAAAAAAAGAAGAAAAGAAAAGAAAAAGGAAGAGGATAGAAAGGCACTGTGGCTGCTGAAGGGGCACCATCTTTCCCACTCCCACTGCATCTCTTTGTGGTGCATGTCCTGCTGTTGCTGAGTGCCTTTCACTTACCCTCTTGGGATTCTTGGACCTTCCTTAGGCTCACGAAGCTGGATGCCTAACATATACCCATGCGCAAAATGGACGACTTGGGTCCAATGAGATGTTCATCTTCTAGTGAGTTCTCTATGAAGAAATGAAAATTCTGTATTTGAAGAAAGGCAGGGGAGTAGCTACAGTGGGTGGGCATTGGCACAATGACTGGATGGATTGAAACCTTACGCTATTAAAGACCCAGTAATTACATAGTACGATAATGTAAAATTGGACAAGGGCTACAGTTTACTCTGCACTCAAGAGCTCCCGACACCCACATTATTCCTATACAGAAGTACACAAAGACCAGTACATTTTACAGGTGAGCTTTCTCATCTGTAAAACGGGGATAACGGGAATAATGGGGATAAATGGGTATGGTGTCTGTATCTGACTCATTGGGTTGCTATGAAGATTAAGTGAGTTAATATATATAAAGTGCTGAGCCGGTCCCTGTTGGTTTATATTATACACATGGAGATATGTTCTTAGGAACACGTGCTATTTAGCTACAGAAATTATACAGGCCACATGTCAAAAATGTATGTTGAAAGAGGTGAATTTCAGAAATGGGGCCCAGAGGGACAGATTCTTTTCTAGGGCCTAACAGGGGATATTTAGGAGAAGCTATGCTAAATCTCCATTTCTTTCAGACTGTAAAGTGAGTAACTTTCTTTAAGAAATGTCATGTGAATTCAGTCTGATTTATTTGAGTGCAGTGGAATATAAAAGAAATAGAATTTGTTTTATTTTATACAAATTTTTAACAGCCTGGTAGTTGTTTAACAAAACTTTATTTTATTTAACATGAAGCAAAAATCAATGAAAAGCTACAAAGACAATCCCAATATGATGACTCAGTAGCTCTCATTCTTTTTTGAAACTAATCTGCATTTTGGGGAGGGAGAGAAAATAAGATCAGAAGGATTACGAAGCAGGCTTCAATTAGATCTGTAATATCTGATTTCTTTTTTTTTTTAAAGATTTTGTTTATCTATTTGACAGACAGAGATCACAAGTAGGCAGAGAGGCAGGCAGAGAGAGAGGAGGAAGCAGGCTCCCTGCTGAGCAGAGATCCCGATGTAGGGCTCAATCCCAGGACCCCAAGACCAGGACCTGAGCCCAAGGCAGAGGCTTAACCCACTGAGAAACCCAGGCACCCCTGTAGCATCTTATTTCTTAAAACAAAGGAAAGCAAAAAGGCATAATGTTAACATTTGTTTAATCTGGGCACTATTAGATTATCTCTCTACCATGTTTGAAGACTTTCATCTTTTATCTATAAAGAAGTAAACCCCAGCTCATCTTCTCTTGCCCTATAATTGACTTTGTGCCATATTCCCGCACCCACTCCCACTTTGGTTCCCCAAATTTCTCTATCCCTACTAGAAACAGTAGAGTGTTTTGCATTTTTCTCTTTGGGGATTTCCACTTCAGCCTGACCAGTTTCGGTAAATACTAACCCCATTTTTCCTTTGACCTCAGCTAGCCCACTTTGTAGCAAATTTTTGCAAGGCTTCATTTTGAGGGTAAGATGTCTGCACCCACTCCCCAGTGACGCAGCAGACATAAGAAACCTACTAAAAATGAAACTTCAAAGGCAGCCTTGATCAGTGTGGGCATCAACACCATGGACAGCTGTGGGTAGATTGTGGGGGAAGGAAGGCAGTCAAGGGGTGAGATGAGGGATATGTCACCCAACGCGTTGCCAGAGGGCTGGGGGGTCGGCAGTGGGAGGGAGGGGCTTTGGCAGCCAGTTCCAGGCCTACTTGTGTTGCCTTGGTGATGGAAGGCAAGCAAGGAGACAACTTGCTGATTGGATAAGAGCTGGTCGGATGACTTGTTAGCCCTGCTAGCCCTCTCTCTGATGCTAACTTGAGTCAACATGCAACTTGAGCTTGTGGGTTTGTGAAGAGGAAAGAGGTCCCTTGAGTTGCATGGACTTGAGGACCAGCTCTCTACACTGACAAATCTCAAACTAGCGTTGAGCCCAGTGCATAGTAGGTTCTCCCACATGCTTGTTGACTGAGTGACCACTGTACCCTAATTATAAATATTAAAGGCAATAGTAGCCTTTCAGTGCATATAGACTTTTTGGTGTCCCTGTTTCCTCCTTGTTCTACAGAGTGACCAGGGGCTGTGCTCCCTGGTCAAAGTATTAGGGTGTGTGAAAGCATGCTTTAAGGGGTGCTTGGGTGGCTCTGCCTTTGGCTCAGGGCATGATCCCAGGGTCCTGGGATTGAGCCCTGCATTGGGCTCCCTGCTTAGTGGGAAGCCTGCTTTTCCCTCTCGCACTCCTCCTGCTTGTGTTCCCTCTCTCACTGTCTCTCTCTGTCAAGTAAATAAAGAAAATCTTTTAAAAAAATAATAAAAAAAAAAGAAAGAAAGCATGCTTTAAAGCTTGTCCTGTCACATTCACCAGGTCAGATTTCCTTTGAATTCTCATGGTGAATCCTTTTTCAAATATAAGGGCATGAAGGAGATAGCCCATGTCTTCTGCAGGCTCTTGTATGCCCTGCCAGGACCTTGTGGCCTCTCGATAAATCAAAAAATCTGCCAACCAAGTTGGCAGATACAAAAACAGTTGTGATTTCCAGGGAGAGAAATAACTGCTGAAATTGTTATCTTTGACTTTGTATTGTCTTTTATCTCCTGCTTTAGATAACAGGTTTCCCTGTTTTGCATTTTACAGTCAAATAAACTAATTAAAGATTCCCCTTTGACTATTTTGCTATCTCAGTGCACTCACTTTGTGTTGGTTCCTTCAAATTGTTTGCTTCCAATACTTTAATTGTGAATTCCAAATGACATCTTAAACTTGCTTGAGAAAGAAAGGTTGAAAGGATATTTTGAAAATGTATACTTTGCTCCTCATTGATTTACTCTTTCCTTCAACAAAAATGTCAGGAATCCACTCCCTAACTGTGTCATCCTGGATTAGTTGCTTACCCAGCCCCTCTCTGCCTCACTTTCCTCCATGCAAAAGAGAGCCAGTAATAGTACCTATCTCATAGGTTGCCATAGAGATTAAATGCTTAACATAAAAAACTTGGCTCAAGAATATGACCATCTAGTTGGAGACACATTGACTATGAATGATGTGAAATAACACACATAAAGTTGAGTTCCCAAGTGAATGTATGGATGGTAAGTGCTCTGGAGCCGTCTAGCTCAGAAGTGCTTTTCTCCATTTTGTCCTGTCCCTGATCTACTCCCAGGCCAGGCAGAGCCTCCTGCAGAGGCCCCATGAGCTGACCTCCCAGCTCATCCAAAGAGCCCTTCTGTTCCAGTTCTGCCTACTAGCTCTGTCAGAGCAGGCAGCACTCTTGGCCAAGCCCTGAGCCTCAAGGCTGGTGGTGTCCCCCTTCTCTCAACCAGCATTGGTTTCTCCTTCTCTAAGAAAACACCCTCATTCTCCCACTCTGACATAGCCTTGCCTGGTGAGAAAGTCTCTGCCTGGGCTGCCAAAACAAAATTCTTGCTTGTTCTTTACTAAGAACTGGTAACCAGCTCTAGCCATTAACAGATGTCAGCCTGGGAACATCAATTTGAAAAGATGATGCTGGGCAAAAGGGGTGTTATTTGTCCACTTGTGGCAGAGGACAGTCAACTTTTGACATTAGTCAGGAAATAAGTCCCTCCATAGTCTAAATTTGTTTAAATTTATTTTTGTCTTTTCTATTGCTTTTTGTCTTTGAGTTTGCCAATTTCAAATATTCCTACAGTTGGCCCTTTAAGCTCAAACTACATCAAAGTTAAGCACCTTTCTTAGCTAGTCATTTTATTCCCTATGATATTCCTAAGGTTATTCTCACTAATCTCTAATGCTCACCTCAGGGCACTCTGTACCAATATTTTTATTGCTTGCTATAATGTAGTTTCTGCCACCTCTTTAAGGTCACAAAGTGTACTAGCCTTGTTTAGGATCTTTGAAATGACAGATGTTAGGTGAATTTCTTATCACTTTGAAGCAATGGAAGGGTAGAGTGAGTGACAGGTACAATCTAAAATTTAAATGGTTCGTGGCACTTGTCTTTCCATCAGAATTCAGCAAGAATACATGTTTCCCATGGAGCCTCTGCAGTAGGCAAAGGCATAGATTTGTCACTCAACCACACAACGGCTATGAGAAAAACATCACTCTTCCTAGTTATTAATTTAAGTAGGCAAAATAAGCTAATTCCTGCCCCAAATGTAGTCATCCAGAATGGAGATGTGTGCACATCCCCGACTCCCAGGAACTGGAAGGAGACCATCCTGGGAGGGTAGGGCGGTACCTCTTCATTGATGTCTCTGCATCCCCAACTATGGGTAAGTTCTGGTCAAGAAAAACATGGAGGGTAAAACCATCTTGAAAAGGAAATGAGCTGTGACTTACAGGCAAATGCTCCTACACCCAGCTGCCTGGGAGGGAGTGAGGTGGTAGCTACCAATACCTGAGTACTTCTTGCTTCCCTTCAGATTCTCCATGGGTGGTCTGGACCTAGGGGACCCGATTTCCACATATTTTGACAGGGTGTGTCAGTTCAAAGCCTTAGAGCAGAGCTTCAGTGCTGGGGGAAATTGAGCTCATTAACATATTCCACTGCACACACTGAAAAGCTTGCAAAATGATTTACATGCCTAATGACTGTGACATTGGGACAATGGGACAATGAAAGTCCCATTGCTGGCTAGATGCTTCCTCTGATGTCCAGCCTTTCCTGGTCTCTCGAATTTCTGATCCCCTCTAGTATCTGATCTGAATCATGTACCCCTATCTAGTTATCTGCAGCTCTAGCTGTGGAAGCGCTCACAGTCTGTTGGGTTTAGCTATGGTGCCTAGGTGCTGGTGTACAAATCTGTGCTCCCCAACCAGATTATATATTCATTGAGTGCAGACAAGTTCCCTACATGTCTTTGTATTCTTGAAGCACCAAGCACAGTGCCTAGGGGAGCAAAAGCAGAGTTAGGGCATTAGTCCTGTCTTTCAGATAAGACAGTTTGAATGAGAGCAAAAGGAAGAATAGAGAAGACTCTAAACAACAGTTCTTTTCAGGGGAACAGTCTTCCCAGTGGTACCTTACCTGAAAGGCATCCTTTCCAAAGCCATGGTGCTGGGAAAATGGCCTTTCAATATGCCACAAGATGAGAACAGATGAAAGGGTGCTTCCCAAGGGTCAGGGCATACTGAAGACAGGACAGAGAGCCTTATAGGAGCATTGGTTAGACCAGAAGGGTATATGGTCAGTCAAAGTTCATTGGTCAGTGTGCCCACAAACCTCAAGGGGACACTTAGTGCTCTCGAGTATCCATTTTTGATTGGCACACTCTTTGTTCTCTTAGATGTCTATTTTATACTTTCTCTCTCCTAAACCATCAATACCTCCTTCCCCTTTCTTACTCCCAGATAATGACTTTGCTTCTTATTTCTTACTGAGAAAATAGAAGCATTCAGAAGAGAACTTCCACAAACCTCCTCCAAGGTAACTACTGTGTCCATCTTCCCTGTGTTCCCTCTCTGAACTCAGAATGAACTGATTGTGCTCTTATTTAAGGCCACCCCTCTTGGCTACACGATTGGCTTTTTTCCTTTTTCCCACATCATTTTTTTCCTTCTCTACTGGATCATCTACATGAGCTTACAAATGAAAATATAACAATGCCTTCCTTGACCCTGCGTCCCCTCCTCAATTTTCTGCTTCTTATTATAACAAAATATTCGAAAGATTTGTATTTCACCTCGACTCCTTTTGCTTTCCTCCAGTTACCTCTCTTGGACCCATTTAAATCAGCTTTCACCTACACTGCCCTACCAAAACAGCTTCCTTCCTGGTCACCAGTGAGCACTACATTACAAAATCCAGTGCTCAGCCCTATCTATGTTAACACAGGTGATTACCCCCTCTTTTTTTTTTGAAATACTTTCTTCACTTAGACAATGGGGTCACTCTCTGATGTTGCTGGATCCTTGAACTCTAAATGATGATGGTAAACTCCTGTGCTTAGCCCTTGAGCCTCTTCATTTGCACTGACACTCCCTCAAAAGATGATGTCACCCAGGTTCATGACTTTAAATACCACATTTAGACTGATAATTCCTTAACCAACTCTGGTCCTGGCCTTTCCTTCAAGCTCCAGAGCTGAACACTCATTGCCTACTTGTCATCTACACTTGGATATAGAATAAGCATCTCAATCAACATTTCTAAAACCAAACTTCTGACATCTCACTGCCTTCATATTGTAGTCAAAGCTGCCATTGTTTCTTGCCTAGACAATTAGAATTGCCCATTAATAATTTTCCCCACTTTCATTTTTACTCCTCTCTAGAGTATTCTCCACATAATAATTAGAGTGTTCTTTTATTTTTTTTTAAGATTTTATTTATTTATTTGAAAGACAAAGATCACAAGTAGGCAGAGAGGCAGGCAGAGAAAGAGGAGGAAGCAGGTTCCCTGCTGAGCAGAGAACCCGATGTGGGGCTCTATCCCAGGACCCTGGAATCATGACCTGAGCCGAAGGCAGAGGCTTTAACCCACTGAGCCACCCAGGCACCCCTAGAGTGTTCTTTTTTTTTTTTTTAAGATTTTATTTATTTATTTGACAGACAGAGATTACAACTAGGCAGAGAGGCAGGCAGAGAGAGAGGAAGGAAAGCAGGCTCTTTGCTGAGCAGAGAGCCCGATGTGGGGCTCGATCCCAGGACCCTGGGATCACGACCCGAGCCAAAGGCAGAGGCATTAACCCACTGAGCCACCCAGGCGCCCCTAGAGTGTTCTTTTAAAACTAAAGTCAGATTGGGGGCGCCTGGGCGGCTCAGTGGGTTAAAGCCTCTGCCTTTGGCTCGGGTCATGATCCCAGGGTCCTGGGATTGAGCCCTGCGTTGGGCTCTCTGCTCAGCGGGGAGTCTGCTTCTTCCTCTCTCTCTTTCTCTGCCTACTTGTGATCTCTGTCTGTCAAATAAATAAATAAATAATCTTTGAAAAAAAAACAAACTAAAGTCAGATCATGCAATTTTTCTACTCAAAATTTCCAGTGACTTCCCATTTCTTTCAGAATAAATTCTGAAGTCTTTACCCTGGTCTAAAAGGCTGTCTTAGTCCATTTGGACTAAGAAGTATATAAGAAAGTACCATAAACTAGGCAGCTTACAAACAACAGAAACTTATTTCTCACTATTCTGAGTCTGGAAGTCCAAGATCAGAGTGCCTGCATGGTCAGGCTCTGATGAGGCCCTCACATTCCTGCATTATAGGCTTCTGACTTCTCACATGGTAGAAAGGATGAGGGAATTTGGGGACCTCTTTTATAAGAACACTGATCCCACTCCTGAGGGTTCTTACCCTTATCACCTACTAAAGTCCCCACCTTCTAATACCATCACACTGGGAATTAGAATTTCAACATATAAATTTGGTGGGGGGGGGACATAAACATTCAGTCCCTAACAAATGCCCTAATTTATTTGGCCAACTGCCGCCTCTCTGATCTCATTTCTTATTCTTGCCTTAATCCTAACTGCACACCAGGCACCCTGGACCTCTCTGTAGTCCCTTAAAACTCTCTAAGAAAACCCTTCCTCAGGCCTTTGCATTTGCTGCTCCCTCTGCCAAGAGTGCTCTTCCCCTGATATCCATATGCCTTATTCCCTCCTCCTTTTGTGTCTCTTTTCAGGCACAGCTTCCCTGGCTACTATCCACTCTATACTAATTAGCCCTCTTGCACTTGCTTATCATTTGACATTTGTATGGAACAGTGTCCTGGTAGGAAACAGCTGACACATTCATTGGGGGTAATTTAATGAAAGAACTGTTTTCAAGGATGTGGGCAGAGTTAAGAGAACTAACCAAGGAAGGGTAAGCATCTAGGGTTTAGCCATGGTGGGAAGCTATTTTAAAAATAGCTTTGTGACCCTGAAGGGACAAGGAAAGGAAGCTGATACTAGAACCCTAAAAAGGCTGTAGCCATGGTGGAGACATCTTCCATCAGAAGTGGCCTTTGGTGAATATTGAAAAAGAAAGCCAAAGTTGGTGGTATCACGATTTCGGATTGAAAACTCTATTACAAAGCTGTCATCATCAAGACAGTATGGTACTGGCACAAAAACAGACATGTAGATCAGTGGAACAGAATAGAGAGCCCAGAAACAGACCCTCAACTCTATGGTCAAAAACTCATCTTTGATAAAGCAGGAAAGAATGTCCAATGGAAAAAAGACAGCCTCTTCAATAAATGGTGTTGGGAAAATTGGACAGCCACTTGCAGAAAAATGAAATTGGACCATTTCCTTACACCACACACGAAAATAGACTCAAAATGGATGAAGGACCTCAATGTGAGGAAGGAATCCATCAAAATCCTTGAGGAGAACACAGGCAGCAACC